>JAUCBJ010005653.1:0-70446 GCA_032718475.1 Nemertoderma westbladi | reverse complement strand
TTTTGACAGCAACCTGCAGCGAAGTGTCCTGTCTTCTTTTGGAAGTTTCCTCAAAGGCTGAGAGGATTAGTCGAATGCGTAGGGTTCTTTCGCGTACTTGGTATAGCAGCTCTTCCTGCTCTTGAGGTCCGTGAGGTTGTCGAAACAGTTGTTCTTCCAATCGCTCTAAGGATCCGAAGAATCCCTGCACATATCCTGCTGCCGACCTCTTCCAAACAGCTGGATCCATTGTATCTTTAGCCACTCCCATCCTGTGTAGCTCTTCCCAAGTAGCCTCGGACATATCCAACGGAAGTCCGAGTCCGGGAAAGTTCCATTGTGATTCAACAATAGATATCAATTCTTCCCTGGCGTATCCCGCGTAATTATCTTGGGTCGCTCGCTTATTCTTCGCCCAGTCGGCTTGATGTTCCTCCACCGCAATGAATATAGTAGTTAGCACTGCAGCAGGAAGAGTAAGAAGGGGGTCCGAGTAGACTGTATCAGACATCTGCACTCCATGTTCGGGAGTCAGCTCTACAGTATCCGAACTGCTGGAGCTATCGGGTCGCTGGGAAGTAGGTTCTTGACCAAGATGTTGCTGCGATAAGACAACTGCCTCTTGGTCCCGTTTTACCTGTGCCCTAGTGCCTATGATGGACCTATGGTGGACTAGCCTAGGGTCTGATACTACTGGAGGGATGACCTTTTTTACAGTAGGAGGTGAGCCGAACTCCTTTCTTATTCGCTCCACACTCCTATCTGAATCACAAATAGTTGTATCGATCAGACTGTCCGACAGGTTTTGCTGAGTGTCAGACATGTTTAGTTATACAGTTGAATGTCTACTACTATATTTTCAGTTAAAGCAAGTCTAGTAATTCAGTATGACCGCAAGCCTAGCGATTTATTACCGGTACCGTTACTCGGTGTAACGTGATATATACACAATATATTAGAATACCGGTATGCTTATAATATATAAGTATTATTACAGACTAGATTTGTCACAGAGTACCGGTATATAATTTTAGCACAAATATATATATAATATATAGTAGGCCTATAATGAATACCGGTATACAGCTTACACTTACAGCATGTAAGTATAATTATGAACTAGAATTAATTACAGAGTACCGGTATGATTTCAGCTCAAATTTATAGAAATAAATATAATAAGCCTATGGTAAGTACCGGTATGTCAATTATTTTTAGAATAATTGAATTCCTGAATATTTTAGGGTTACTTAGTTACTTTAACTTACTTTATTACCGTTATTTAAGCAGTAGTCCAACTGATAGTGAGACCTAGTTGTCGTATGGCAGGCCTACTATTTATAAATCGTTTGATTTGATTTATAATATTTATATACCCGTTTAAATGGGTTTTTGTCAATATTTGAAATAAATGTTATTATTTCTGGGGGAGTCACTACACAGAAGCTGAACGCCTCTAAGTGAAGTGCTATTTATTTGACACTAAAACTGATAATTCTAATTTACCTAAGTTACTTAATACTACAAATTACTTACGATACGGGTGAGATTAATTCTCTAATTAAACACAACAAAATATTACGTACGAAATTTTTAGGGTAATTTTACAGGAAGTCTACAAACCAGTCCAACAAAGGGTTAGATTTCTGGTTATTACAAAGGACAGGGTACTACGGTATTTAAATAATAAGTAGTAGTAAATATACTGCGTTGTCCAGATAGGAAAATACCACCGCCTGACGACCTATAACCGTATCGCTATAGGTACTACGTTATGTATCACGGATTGTTCCTACCCAGAAGCTAATAGAGCTAACGAATGTGCCTATCAACCACTTTACAACACAAATATACTGCCTACACTAATTACTTCGGAAAGCACTGTACACTAAACCCTAAATTAGGTACAAGTACCGGTATAACAAATAATCAGTAGTTAAATATACTTGAACAGTTAAAAGAACCACGGCATCTGCTGGAGTGACCGAAGCACAAAGTCGTCAGTCTTTACCTACGCCAAGCAGCCCTGATGTAGTACCGGGGTTAGTTTAACTATAACGGTATGTATAACAAGCACAATTACTGTAGGAATAAACTTGGGGACATGAATGTTGCGAATAATCGCATAAACTCTGAATAATAAATATTACGCTACCCGTACAGAATACTCAAACAAATACAAACCAAACGCTGGCAAACTACTATCAAGCCTAAACAAACTACAGTATGTGCAGATTCTGAAACTGTTAGTTAGTATGCGTTCTAACACGGTAGTACGACTTACTCTTTAAGAGGGGATTGACCTTACAGCTTATGGCTGCCCCAACTTACTAACGGCACTTTATCAGACCAACTCTACACACGCAGCAATCCCTTCAGACCTAAAAATAGCTAGACAACAATCCAGCCTACAAATATTTGAGTAATAACTATTACGGTACCTGAACAGACCACACAAACAAACACAGGCTAAAACACTGGCAGACTACGATCAAGCCTAAATAAACTACAGTATATGCAGACTCTGAAACTGTTAGTTAGTATGCGTTCTAACACGGTAGTACGACTTATTCTTTAAGAGGGGATTGACCTTACCGCATATGGCTGCCCCAACTTACTAACGGCACTTTATCAGACAAACTCTACACACGCCGCAATCTCTCCAAACTCAACAACAGTCAGACAGCAGCTCAGCCTACAATTATCTGAACAATCTGAGCAGGGTCACACGCCTTCTGCTCAATATTAGCCTACTAGTAAATAAAACCGACAGAAATAAGTAGAATCTCAAATAAAAATCAGGGCGGCCGTTCCCTGATTAAGTACCAAGACCTACCGGTATACAATAATCAAAATCGAATAATACTAATCTACTTATACAGCAGTACCGGTCTAGGACAGTTGGGCTTACAGACCTACAGAAATACCGGTTACTACGGTATTTTGCAACCTTATTGCCTACTGCAATAAGATTATAACTGTTACTGTTCGCGCTTTTGAAGACCTTTAGCAGTTTAACCTGCCAAAATTTATATGTCTTTTCGTTAATTAAAACACCTTTAGCATACGACAACAATTTATGCTAATACACAAAACATTAGCCGAAGTCAGCCCATGCGCGATCATTCACCCGATGGATCTACACCCGGGAGACTGAATTCGGATGCTTAAATTTTATTATTGCAGTGTAAGGTTGCAGTGTATACCTACTGTATTATTCGATAGATCGTTAATAATTAATCTCTGACAGATATTATTGGCTTTCGGGAAATATTAACAGTTCCTTTAGGACGTGACGCTCTATCTATTTAAACAGAGCTAGGACTTATACTAAACGCAACGATAAGGCTTATGATTAAAGTATAAGTCGCATTCTTTAGGAAATGCTTTGTTACCAGTCACATCACACTCACAATCATGCACACTATTCTGCCGACCGTCAGTATATTTGATCACACATAAAGAGAACAGCAATTGACTCAGGTAGTGTCTACTAAATAACATTAGATTCAATACACACCACATTGATATAAATCGCAATTGTTATATATAGCCCGCCTCTCTAACCTGTAGTGTATCAAGAAAATTGGGAATTTTGGGTGATTTATCCGTATTCTCCAAAGAGCAATATTTCCATCAACAAATAGATACAATTAATAACTGACGGTAAATAGCAGTACAAACAATATGATTAGTGCAGTTAAATTAAGTGAGGTAACACCGCCGGTAACAGTTATACTTTCTATAATCTAAGCAGTTTTTGCTAGAGTTGTTCAAAAAGCCGGTGTTATGGCGAAAAATGGGAACACAACAACAGAAACATGTGACTACTGCTCTATACGAAGATACCAACTCCCTTATTCCACGAAGCTCCCGTTCAACACAGAGGATGAGCATAGAGATAGGAAATTCAGTTCAGTAGCGCTGGGATAGGTCGAAATCAACGCCTACGCAAATTCTATTGGCCGACACGGACAACAAGGCTTAGGCAACCTCTCTAGGCTAGTTGGCCGATTAAACTGAGCCCAGATATCTCCGTACAGCACATCAGCCAATAAGCTGGTAGCTTGCACTATTTTAGTTATAAATCCCTTTGAGAGTATTCTAGCGACTGGGGGGGAACTGGCCAGCAAAGGCAAACGTATCAGTTATCCCACAAAAGCTTTTACAAAGGACTAACAAACTACTGTAGACTAGGGTATGGATTAGCCCTTGTCATCAACCTAGAGTAGGCCAATATGACAGCCGGATACTAATAGCAGTGTTCCGCTGGAACATTGCTCAGTATTTTTGTGCTAATACGTTCGAACGTATTAGGTAACACGTACGTGCGAACGTCTTAGTAACTCTTGCGAATGTATTAGAACACGTGCGAACGTTTTAATAAAAAAATATAATTCTTCACAAATGTCCCTTTTGGGGCTCCGTACTATAAGCTCTTAATAATAATAATAGTAATAACTTGAAGGAAGTTTATCCTTAGGTGGCCTTCTCAAGAGGCCAAGTTGGAAATTACTAAAGAACACAAGAACTCACGCGAAAAATCGAAAGTCCTCAACTTCGCAATCTGCACTTTGAAACGCTTGGGTTATAATTTCTTCAGTTGTGTGATCCCTAAAGGATTAAAACAAATTATGTGAAAATTTCTACAAATACAGTAGTTACATCACTTTTCCTAGGCCTACAGTATTTTTATGTAGACTGCTGTGCTTTCTTTCGTAGGATTATAATTACAGTAGGTAGGTAAATTGGGTCATTAATTTTTCAGTTAATTTTATTTAATTTTAGAACTGAATTATTTAATATGAATGAATAACATATCGAAACGTTTTACAAATAAATCATAATTCTATATTAATATGCGGTAGAGAATATGAGTTTTTATAATCATTAATCATTTAATCTTTTAATCTTTTAATCATTTAATCATATAATCATTTATAATCATTTTTATAATCAGCACGACAAATCACTAAAAGGTTGAAGAATAACTTCGGTGTAACTGGTTCAATATCGCAGTAGACACTGTTTTTAAACGCTTTTAGCTAAAGATTGAAAGCAAGGTAAGGAGGAGGGAGATGAAACACACTATGTTTCAAATTTCATGCAATCTTATTTGGTACAGGAGGGGGGGGGGGGGGGGGGGGGGTGTGCATGCAGGTAACTGAATAATAACTACAGTACAGTATGTTTCACAAAATGTTGTTTACAGTAGGCCTAGATGCCTACAGTGGGGTATATATAATCATTTTTAATTCTAAGTCACATCAACAAATTTGCTATAAATACTAACGGTATGTTAGATAAATGAAGGCAGTTAGAAGGGGGGTAAATGTTCTGGTAGTTTTTCGAACCAGGTTTTTTAAAGCGATGTAGTTGCGATCCGGAGTAGTCCTTTGTGAGTTCAGCCTCAACTGATTGTTGGGACCCCTCTTTGGGCATCTGAACGCTCAGATATTTCGACACTGCCACCCGCATCTGTTTACCATAAAGAAACTGACCGTTTAAAAATCGAATACCTAAAAAAACAATTTATAACAGTTTAACGTTTACTAAAAAAAAACGATCTTTTAATCTGATTTATCGATTTATCGATGATTTATGAAAATGAAATGCAAACTCTTACTATTTTACATTTACTTATCTATTCACTATTCGATAAAATCATTCGATAATTCATATATACTGTACAATAAAAAGATTCTATATAGGATTAGGCCTCACATAGAGAAACTACTGCGTAAGAGCCAAAACGGATTTCGACCAAGTAGATCAACAATAGCTCAGATACTTGCACTACGGAGACTGATTGAAGGAATTAAGTCAAAGAATCTCCCCGCAGTCATGACTTTTGTGGACTTAAAGAAGGCATTCGACTCCATCCATAGAGGTAAAATGCTTGAAATCCTAAGAGCTTATGGAATACCAAAAGTAATTGTTGCTGGCATTGGATATTGTAACACAGAAGCGCAGGTACTCTCACCAGATGGTGAAACTGAGTTTTCTCAATCCTGGTTGACGTACTGCAAGGTGACACATTAGCACCAATACTATTTGTAATTGTGCTGGATTACGCAATGAGGACGGCCACAAAGGGTGAAGACCTGGGATTCACACTTCAAGAACGCAGAAGTAGTAGATATCCGGCAACTACAGTCACTGACACAGACTTTGCGGATGACATCGCCCTGCTCTCTAATACGCTAGCAGATGCACAGCTTCTACTAAATAAAGTGGAGAGGGCTGCTAAGGAGGTTGGATTGCATATAAATGCTACAAAGACCGAATTCATGACCATTAATGTTGATGAAAACTTGACAACCATTGATAATAATCAACTAAGGAAGGTCGTTGACTTCCAGTACCTTGGATCATGGATAGAGAGTAGCAAAAAGGACATAGAAGTTAGGAAAGCAAAGGCTTGGGTAGCTCTATCAAAAATGGATACCATCTGGAAATCAGATCTCTCCAGGCACCTGAAGACTAAGTTCTTTCGAGCCACAGTGGAAAGTGTATTTTTATACGGGGGTGATACCTGGACACTGACTAAATCACTTGAACAACGAGTTGATGGTTGCTACACAAGACTACTAAGGGCAGCCCTAAACATGAGCTGGAAACAACACATGACAAACGCCGAGATTTATGGTACAATACCACCTGTATCAGTGGGCACTGCTGGCGAAGTAAAGACGAGATCATACCAGATCTACTTCTCTGGCAACCAACTCATGGAAAGCGTAGTCGTGGACGACCGGCCATAACATATATAGATCAACTTGAAAGGGATACTGAACTTGGGAGAAACGAAATTGCGACAACTATGGAGAATCGGGAAGCATGGAAGGATCTCATTTCCACTGTCCGAGTTTGCTCGACCTAGTAGTAGTAGTAGTATTCACTATTCATGCAGGATATACAGTAATTTGAGAAATTGCCTCAAGAAAACTCATTTCCATTTTCCACAGATAGGTTTCATATGTAGTTTTAAATAATGTTCACATTCATATTTTATATTTAACCAATAACATTACATTCATATAATTATATGTTATTAAAATTTTTGATAAAAATAACAGTAATTTACCCAATATATGATGTATTGATTTCAAGTATTCCTCCATGGTTCGTTAATACCGTTACGTAAATAGAGTGATAAATGGAGAGATAAAACAGGGACTGGGGGTTGTATTTATGTGGGTTTACACACCCACAAGTTTTAAACAGTTCTTACTCCAAACTCGGTGGCTCCATTTATTTTGCATAAACAGCATGGGAGTTGTAGGACGATTAAATGAATACCCTGGCTATTAATTAATTATTAACGGTTTACTGTTATGTAGGCCTACTAGTACTAAAAGTATTGCTTCAAAATCCGGACAGGTGATTTCTACATGATTATAATATATCGTTTCCTAGCGACCAACACAAACAATAATACAATATTATTTCTCTACCTACAGGTCTGAAGTGAAGATTGTACAGACACGCCTGCAGTACTGTAGTCCTGCCATGCGGTAATCAGGTAATATGCGAAATGGTATATATTATATACCACATTTACTGTATGTAATACTGTAATATGCTATTTACTTTTCATTTTTTTATAAGGCCTATTTCAGTATTTGAGTATTTCGTTTGTCAGTTTGTATTGGTGTATTAGAAGCTGACAGGCATCGATTTAATGTAGTGCTAGTCAGCTAGTGGCGATAGGTAAGGAATATTAGTAGGTAGGTAGGGCAGTAAGTAGGGAGTATTATGTAGTTTGTCATTGTCAGCTACTTGAGCGAGGTAGGTGAACCATTTTCAGTACCGGTACATGCAGTACAGCAGTAGGCCTAATGCTGTAATGTTGAATGTGATCATTGTGATGTTGCCAGGTCTTATTACCGGTACTACAATACATACAGCAATAGGAGCATATTAACGTAGATGCATAGGGCATCGCTTATTGCAATGCTACCGGTATCGCAACTGGGTACCGGTACAGTAGGACTACTGCAGCCAATTAAATAAATGTATTCAATTGCAGCTCAGTTATGTCAGTCTGTTACTGCCTGACAGTAACCCTCTTAATGTACCGGTACTGCCAAACTACTGTACTACCAACTATGAACTACCTTGCAGCGCAGCCTGCCATAGCTGCTTAGCCATGTCTGCTTCTGGGCTTCCGGTGGCGTGGTAGGTAATTGGTTTGTTAATTTAGTTAGGGTTACATCATACTGTCATATACGGTTATACTGTTATACTTGCTGATTTGAGCAGTACCGTGTATTGCAGTATTGTCAGATTGTATAGGCCTATACCTAACGTCTGTACGTAGTTGGCTGCCGTTCCTCCAGATCTGATGTTATTATTGATTCTTAGCAAATAGGACCACGATAGGGTCGTCGGCTGTGTACTAGTGCATGTTGTTTAGTTTTTGTTGTTTAGTTTTTATATATTTGGCCTAATTGTTCTTCCTTTTATTTCTTTTGTAATATAATTAATTTATGTTTATGGCTCCTATTCAAATTTCCCATCAGAAACTACTACTTCTATTAGATTTCGATAACACGATAATAGATGGAAATTCTGAGCTTCTAGAAAGTTTATTTCCTTCTGAGAGCATCCCGAAGGACATCGTAGACAGATACCGTCTGGGTCACAGATGTTGGCGAACCTACATCCAGGACCAACTGACCGCGTTGGCAGATCTGGGAGTCAAACCTCAGCAAATAAAATCATTTCTGAGGAAATTCCCTCTGGTAAAAGGAATTAGTCAGTTGATGAAATTCGCTCGTCTGAGGAAAGATTATATCGACACAGTTATCGTTTCGGATTCGAACACTGTGTTTATCGATGTTATCCTAACGGAGAACGATTTAGCCAATGTCCCCAAGGCTGTTCTCAGCCACACTGCGTTCTTTAACGAGGCTTCCTGTCCCTGTTTGATGGTTGAGAACTTCCACGATACTCAATGCGAAAGATGCCCTAGAACTCTGTGTAAGTCTCAGGCTGTTAACGACTTTGTGGAATGTTCGAAACGTGAAGGAATAACTTACGTTAGTAAGATTTACGTTGGTGATGGGGGAAACGATTTGTGTCCGGCCGTTAGCGGCACGTTGACAGCTTCGGATCATGTGTGCGCGCGTTCGGGGTACCCGTTGGAGAAGATGTTGGTGAACGAGCTGAAAGAGTTACGGGGTGGGAGGGTGACAGCGAGGCCTACTTACTGGCAGTCCGGTAGTCAGGTGTTGGAGTTATTGAAGTCTTTCGTAAGTGTCGTGCCGGATTACTGATTACTGCCGGTTCATCCCCCGCCCCAATCTCTTCCCCCAATTATCCCAAATATCTCCCAATTATCTTTCCAATCTATTAAGACTTTAAAGCACTTAATTATATAGTAATATAATTATTAGTTTATAACTTTAACATTCAACTTTCATACTATTTTTCATATAATTTTCAGGAAGTTTGCTTTTCAACTTTTACCCTCAGGATAAATCTTATTTCGTTAATTCAGGTTTCATCACCTATTGTTTACAACCTAATGGCACTTACTCAAATAATAATTAAGGGTAGTAGATGTTGTTGTCTTCTGCTATTATTTGTTGGGGTTTTCTGACTAATCAATTACAATAGGAAAATATTAAACATAAATAACATAAATAAAGTATTAAACGTAATTCAACCTGTGCTTTATGTATCTGTCTGTATATTTAACTTCAAATCATTTGTGCAATTTTGGTGCGTATCGCACACAACTTTTATTTGAGTGTTTATTTTCTTTGAGTAGCACATTATTTATCTTTATTATTTATTGATTTTATTATCTTTATGTTTTATTTTAATGTAAAATTAAAAAAAATGTAATGTTAAAATTATCCTTGTACATATTGCAAGTATTCTTATCCGTTGTTTTGGAAGTACCGAATACTGATGGTGATCTTAAGGTGATCTTGAAAGGATTCGAAATCTGTAGAAAAGACGTTGATAGATAATTTGGAATTCAAACACATGTACTACTTCAACAACTGTGATATAATTTGAGATTGAGATCAATTTTTAGAATTTCTTGGATGTTAAATTTACTCAAGTTATTTCTCAATCCTTTTCAAACTTTTAAAAAGTAAATACGTTTCAAAGCGAAATAGAAGTCCGGACTCACATACAGTACACGAATTTTTTACTCTTGAGTTTTAGACGATTGAGTTTTAGATGAAAACTTGAGTTTTAATCGCTTAGCTAAATGATATTTAATATTCTAGAATAGAGTCAAAAAAACATTAGAATAATGTAAATTTACGTCATAAGATGTATGCCTTTGAATGTTGATAATATCTCAGGAAAATATTGGTGAAATTTAAAACGGTTTTCAGATTCGGAATCTACAGACGAAGGCGGTTCTAATGATATTCCAAAGACGGAAAATAAAGTTCTCGGAGGTGGTTAAACATTGCTAAATAGACATTTTTTAAGGGCTTGTTGTATGGAAATAACTGAGAAATTGAAAAATCCGGCCAGGCCACCAGTAAGAAAAGATGTCGATCTATCATCATTATATATATTTCATAGCATTTTTTTAAAATTTGAAAAAATGAGGAGGGTGTGGGGGGGGTCCGACCACATAAATTAAGTATTAAGGGTTTGGGTGTATATAAACACAAACAATAATAATACAACATCCATAAATATAAGGGTAAGTCTATATATCTATAGTCGGCCTGCCGTATTGGAGCTGCACATTGAGGTGCTATTATGACAAAAAAAAAGAAAATTTGCGCCACCACCATGCAATATATGATTTGCTTGCTGTGATGCAGTGTGCATGAATGATGCTATGCTGGCTTATCGAAAAATTGAGCCGCCACAACTTCATATTCCCCTTGACTTTCGCGAGACCATCCGGATCTTCAAAGCCAGTGTCCTTTAAATCCTTACGGCGAAAACAATGTACTGCAAAGCGGGGGCGGCTCTGTGTCCTCTACGGGCAAGTTATAATCGTAGTTGTTCTCCGAAGTAGGGTTGTAAGTAAAGAAAGAAAATGTTTCTATCAATTTAGTGTTTTAAACGGGACCAGACTTGTCGGGATCTGGACCGGGATTATCACTCTCGCGATCCCGCGATTCCATTTTTCGGGATCGGGATTATCACTCTCGGGATCCCGTTTTTCGGGATCGGGATTGCAATTTTGGATTAAATTTCTTAAGTTAATATTTGGGCATTTCCACAGAAAATGGGACGCGACATGAAAAAAATAAGCATCATGTCATGAATTATTGGATTAAATTTCATAAATTTTTGGAATTTGACAAAATTTACATTGATTTACTGGTATAAAGTATGAAATTTTGCGATTATCGACCATCATCAAGACTTAGGTAAAAACAAAAAAAATACCAAAATTCAAGGAGAAATCTTTTTTTACTGTTTATCTCCATATACTGTAGGCTATCCTTGGTATCATTGTAATCAGCCGTAAATGCACATTCCAATGAGGTAGTTCTACAGTACGTCATAAACATAGAACGTTTCTCATACAATACGCATTAATTTACTTTTTTTCTCAATTACTTTTCTGTTGTATGGCAAACAATATCGAAAATAAATGACTCAATGCCGACGTAAGATGGCGTCTTTTATGCCATTTACAGCAATCCAGGCTACCTTTAAAGCTGTGATTTCAGTGATTGTAGTTTAGTAACGTCCGACACCTGTTACGTCCGACACTATTATTATTATGTATTTAATGTCTAAATTGAAGTGTATAGTGTAAAGGCATATTCCAGAACTGTATTGTATATATGAATTTATGCCAACTACTAAATACTAGGCCCTAAAACATTAAACATCTTTGTCCATATGATTTCCAATAATAAAATAAATAAATATATAAAAATAGTTTTTAATAATTGCGATTTACGACTCAAAATATATTTCAAATATATTTATTTTGATAATATATTTGGCAATTTCTCGTGAAATTTAAAATAGTTTTCAGATTCGGAATCTGCAAATGAAGGCGGTTCTAATGATATCTAGATCTATCCCGTTTAAACACTAATATCAATCAATAGTCGATAGTTTCGATATTTCACAAAAAAAGATTGGTGTATTTTATTATTATTTTTTATTCATTTTGTTTATTTTTTGCAACGTTTTTTTTGGGGTTTTAGAAGTTACCAGGGATGTAATGGGTAATGAAATGAAAAGACCAGTCAGTATTTAACTACATCACTGCTTATCCAGTGTTTAACCATTATTAACCACTGGGTTAACGTTTTGTTTATACAACGACCGTGTATGGTCTATCTGCCAGCTGTACTTGTGTACTTACATAATTGTGCTTGGTTTGGATCAATGAGTTGGATGAGTGCGTTGTCTTTCTTTGCATAAAGTATTTTCACACGTTGCACATCGCCGTATACACCTAGGAAATACCAGGAATTTGTAATCGAATTGTTACAGGAGATCCTAGTAAGGACAACAACTCTAATATGTAGGGCCTATTTAATTTAATACAATATGCCTTGCGTACTCGAGGATACTTCTAGAAGATATGTACACCTACTTAATGCTAGACGAACCTGCTAGACGAACTCTTACTAGGCTTACTACAGGGTTATAAAAATATGTCACGGGTTATTGATTTCAACCCGATCACGGAACACTGTATTCATAGGTAAAATGTTTTGTGGTAAATTTCTATGCGATGATTCCAAATAATGAAAACATTATTTTGTATTTGAAGTTATTAATTTAACATTTTTAGTTAAAAATTGGCATCACTTTTAAAATATCCGATTGTATTTGTAACTTATTCTGTAAACTCAGCTTTATCCATTCAACAATATTTTGGATTGTGGTAGATGCTCTTTGTATTTTATTTTGCACTTACCGAGATTTTGGTGGGATATGGTTTAGTTTGATAGTTTTTGCATGTATACTGTATATAGAATTACAATTAATTGATTAAAAAAATAAAATATATCCTTTACCATGGAAACGAACTCAATGATCAAAACTATTACTGTACGCAATCATTAACGAAAATTTGGTCAATATAGACTTCAATATAGAGACTCTTAATTAATAATAATAATTACTGAAGATATTATAAGAATAATTTAAGCTTGGTTGCTGGGCAGAGGCCAATTTTTATCTAAATAAATATTAAATATTTATTTAAATGAATGAAAAAATTGTGGTGTAACTGAGTAGAAATACAGAATAATTAGTTATTGTAAATAATTAATTATGTTGTTTTTGTATTAAAGTAGAAATGTTAATAAATTAAAAATGTCATTATTTTCCGTTTCTTGAATAGGACTCCATACTTTTTAATCTCCATTAAAAGTTATAATGACGAAAAACTGAATTTATTTTTTTATAGATTTTCTGACATTTTAACTTAAACATTGTCATTGTTAATACATTTGGGTATGTTAATTCTTCTTTATTCTACTAAGTACTGAAAGTAAAAGAAGTTAAGATACATAACAACATACCAAAGAGAGTGAACAGAGCGTCGGGAGTAATCTTCTATAGAGGAATAACATAGCAAGCAGCAGCACCCAGCGGCAAAGAGAGGAAAAGGAAATGAAATAATAATTGATGCGGTGAAACACTAGAGTGTGCGATTAATTACATTTCGGATTGGATTGATTCATTGTTACATAATAATTAATGGTCGAGAATGTGAGATGAAGCAAAGTAAAAACTTCAATTTGGGTGAAATAAAGTGAAGGAAATTTTAATAAAGTAATTGTATTAGTAAGTTATTCAGAATAAACCGCCTTATTAATATAATTGTTAACTTTATTTATTGCGTTGATCTATTTATTATCCGGGGTAACTAGCACCAAATAGCATCTAACTAGCATCAATTTTGATATATTTGATGCAAACAATGCTTAAATATACTTAATAGATGAATAAATTACACAAAATTATTATAGTTTACTCGTAACGTGTATCAAAATATTATAGGGGTACATCATAACGCAACGCATTTTATCGTTATGTAAGTAAATATATATAAATACTTTTTTAATAACATCGGCTTTTTTAATTAAGGTAGATTATTTAATATATACCGGTTGGATTTCTTAATGAAATTAAGTACATCACCAAATACGATTTGTGAATCTGATTTAAACACTTAAATATAAATATTAAGTTTTATTTTCCAACCTTATTGATTTATAACATCTCAAAGATAAAGAACAACAACTTACCTCAGAATTAAGGTTAGACGTGATAAGTACAGTTGTTGAGCTTTGTCCAATCGCCGCAGCTGTTGCTAGGTTACGTAGGTTGGCCAAAGCAGCGGCCTGTGTTACAGCCAATCCTGTCTGATTAAAAGGATTTCCTGTGGCTATAAGTCCCGGTGGAATACCGGAGAACAATGTGTTTTGAGGGAAAAGGAACGCGGTATTACCTGCGTATGAATATTATATATTTCAAGTCATTCATTTTCTCTAAAGTGAGAGTGAAGAGTTCTGGAGAAGTATAGAATTAAGTCAAATACTACCGGTCTGTAGTAATAATACTGCATTTAGTATACATAATCGTGCATCATAAACCTCTGGGCATCATAAACAATTATACCGGTACACAGAAATACAGTAAAGGCCGATATTATGTTTTTAAATTTGCCCCTCATTTGGTTATGTTTATTTTGGAGTTGGTTATTGGATTACGTATTTAATGTTTAATAAAAAATGTTTTTTTTTTCTTTTAGGTTAATTTAATTATGAAGTGTATAGGGGCTACTACTGTAGTTCTGATACTCGGCGTACCTTGTGGGTCTATAGGGGTAGTTGCTGCGTTGGTTGGAGGGGTTTCCCCAAACGGAAGGTCTGGCCGCGTATAGTCTCTGCTCTTCTCGTTATTATACCGGACATTCAGACTCGTGAGTTTGGAATAATCGATCCTCAACGTGCAGCATCCATTGTAAATATTTTGTCCGTCTAGAGCGATCTGATTGGTGGAAAGAAAAATGATGATAACTCTTTAATTTTTTAAGAAATATTAAATAATGTGATCAAAAAAAATGCATCTGAGAATTTTAACGTGATGTTTCTAGCCGATAAATACAATACTGTACTAGAAAACTAATAAAACTAGAACGGATACTACAGCTTTTGTTATTTTATAAATCATATGTGAGCATTTATATTCAATAAATTGAAATAAAAAATGTAACCAAAAGAGTATATACCGAGTGAATGTTAGATTTGTGTTTGTTTTTACTTTCTGTTTGGCCTGTGACAGTTTATTTTGGTTTCTGCATATTTTTTGTAGTTAAATTTGAAAACTCGTAAGTGGTATTAGTCCGAGCTGGCGCAAAATTACGGACAAAAATACTCAACACGGATCTGCACCGAACTGGATCGGAAACGTGGCGAACTTGACCGAATTGCACCGCCAAATTAAAGATAATTTAAAAATAACCATCTGATACCCAGGTGAAAATATATATTGAATTTAATTCGGTTTTTAATACATTTATAATTTGTTGCGATTAATATGTCGCTAAATTAAGATTGCTTTCTTCCCATTACATAACAATGCTTATACCAGTTTACATGTCTCGGTAGCAGGATACAGATTGCAGTATTTGTGTACATACTGTAAGCCTACGATTTTGAACGATATTAGTTAGTTATCGCCGGTATTAGGGGTTGGAAGGCAGTATTGAATTAGAGTTGACAAGCTAATCTATAACAAATGTAACTTATTTATTTACGCGCCGTTAGGCCTACTTTGCTAGTGTTGATTAAACAGGCTGCCATACCGTAACGTATACCATGTTATGTTAACCTGTCTGTATGTGCGTCTGGAGATAGCTAACACGTAGGCCAAGCTTCCTACACAACTACCCAAGATACTGCAATACATGCACCTACTACCGACACTGGTCAAATCAGGGTAGCATTATGGCGGGAAGAAAGAAATCTTCATTTAGAGATATTTTAAACGCAACTAAATTTAAGTCTATGAAATGACCTTATTATTCAATTCAATATCCATTTTTACCGCGGTGTATGCATGGTTGCATTTTAATTAAATTTAATATCCATTTTCACCGCGGTGTATGCCATGGATGGTGGCTTTTTAAATTATCTTACATTTCGGTTCAGATTCATGTACAGTACTATCCCATAATGACGGCATGGATGGCATATAATTATTACAACAAACAGTACTTTAGGCGCCCCAAAAATTCAGATCGTAACAGAAAAATGCTATTCCGTAGCGATATTTAACAATGTTTCATTTAGAATTCTTCGGCAAACACTATAGTAGCGTTGCAATAACTTTTTTCGGCAGTTGAAATTTTTCGTTGTCTCTGAGTACAAAAAATCGTTTTTTTTTTCGCAACTTTTCGCCACTCAACATTTTATTTTATCCCACGTAACAATTTCATATAGGCTCGTGTTTAAGGATGTGATGATCCTTTATAACCAAAACAAGATAATTTTGCCAAGAAGGGAATTGCGCATTCGGAAACATTGACGCAAAGCACATCCCGGAGAATTAATATTTCGTCACAATGAAGGGAAAGGAACAGGTTACAGTGGCAAGTAATTCTAACAAAGCAATGAAGGAAAGTCAATAGAACAGGTTAATCCTACAGGTGCGGTAGCTAATACTGGTTAACTTACCTTTGCTGCTTGGGCTGATGTTGTTGATGCGTATTGTACCAGCGATTGGAATTGATTGTTCTTTGTAAATGTAATTATCTTGAGCACAGTACCAAATTTCGAAAATATCTAGAGTGATACAATAACAAAGTTTGTTTTACTTTGAGGGATATAAAGGTAAAAATCAATGTAAAACCTAGCCTTGGTGCCCAGAGCCGTAATTTAAACGAAATCCCTTAATTAAGTTTAAAGTTGATATGTTTAAGTAAGTGCTAATAAGATACAATTAAAAAACCAAGTATCATTTTATACGGAAAAAATATCATTCTTCACTCATCAAAAAAAAATATTGTCTCTTTCTATGGGACTCATTGAAACGAGCTCCTAATTAACTAATGTCAATGAAACCGAAACCTAATTAAGAAATTACTATATAATTTTCATAAATTCCGTGGATGTAATATAATATTAGTAGTTTACTGTAGTAGCGGGTTATTATAGCCAACTTATAAAGTATTAAATGTGTATGTAGCACCTAGGATTTAGAGTTTAATTTAGAATTTAATTAACTCACTAAACATAAAGACAATGTACATTTTATATACTTCTATGCCCGATTGAGTGTCGTTAAACATTAGGAAAATGAAGCAAAAATATTCTCTTTTTTTTCGAAATGAGATCAGATGTTGATGAATTGAATTCATTAAATTGATTTTAGTTTCGTATTATGACATCGTAAAATAAATTTTAAATATCTGGTAATGCCAAATTCGTTAAATGTTTCGGGATTTAAGGTAGGGGTGGAGTCCGGGGATATTGACCCCCGGGAAACCGTGATTTCAAACTACGGCTACACTTTTTTAACGTGACGATCACTTCTTCAATCTAACTTTGTTGAGAATAATGATAGAAAACAAATTAAACTTCTCTTTCTTTGAGCAACGAAGGGTTAATCACTGGTGATAACAATATAATTTACGACGAAAAAGAACAAATACAAAATAGATTTCCGGCAATATTTGACTGACGCTGTAGTACAATAGATGTCTCGTCAATTAATTGATAGCATTATTGTACCTAGGAGGCAGCATCCAGGATATGGCCGACACTCTACACGATGTCGTTGGTTTTCCCGGGTGCCCTAGAATGGTGAATTAACTATCCCGTGTTTGGTTAATACAAATCATCCTACAGTAGCTAGGCGAGCATAACATGTACAGGCTGTGCACTTACTCTACAATTATGCGTGTCAAATTGTCAAGGAGCGGCAAATATAAAAGGAACGGTGGATTAATTATTAATTGTCTGTGAACGATTAGACACCGCAACGTAAAGGGTGTGGTCCAAGTTACAGTATATTTAGTATCAAAGCTAAAAATGTAGGCCTGTATGAAGCCTTGAATTTTTCCGGAAGAAAAATTGGATTAAATGTTTGATAAAGGAAACACGATAATATTATTTTGATAAAAACCTCAGTAGGTCCTTTGCGCTGCACATGTGTTTTAAATAAGGTGCTACAAATATTGCTGGGGGCCTCTACCGTGATTGAGTAGGGTTTACTGCGGGCAAGCAAAGTAGATCATGAGAGGTGAAAAGGCAAATCAAAAGAATACAATAATTGTATTCCTTTAATCAGCTATTTGTTTTTCTTTTACTAATTAATTATTAATTAGTACATGAAAAACAAATAGCTGTTCCCCCTTACATCTCCTTGATGTATTAAATAACAGTGGTCGCTAATGTGGGAGTTAGCGGGTATGCAAATCTGAATTGTTTTCCAACTATAATAATTAATTATATGTAAGAAATAATAAGATCTATATTGTTTAGTTTATAACGAACCTGCCTATTAATAGGCCAGGGTAGTTCTTGTCAAGAGTTGAGCCGTTTAAAAACACGATGTGGTTGTGTGTGTGTGTATGTATAACCATCCAATATCTCAAAAACTCAAGCAGGTACGCAAAAATTTTAATAACAAACTCTCCATAAATTTTGGTTGCGCACAAGACTATATTTTTTGTGGCGTTTCGATCACGGGCTCACTGAAAAATAGCGGTTTTGAAAATTTAAAGTCGAATTTCACCGATTTCAACTCGTTGAGTAGGCACCAACTTTTTTATTTGAGATATTCAGTCATCTGAGCAACATATTTGAGCCTCAGAATCTTTTCAAATATCGCCAATCTCGCACAGAACGTCGCCAAAATTTGTTAGTCCGGCAAAAAAACGCACAAATTCGTCTAAAAGAGTAAATTATTTAGTTGCGGAATAATATGATTCAACTAGAAAAGCCAGCCAGCTGGCTGTAAGGAGACCGTCCATATAGACAAACGTAGTGTTAGTTGTGTCCCTCCTCATTCAGTATCATCAATTCCCTCCCACCTAACATAGCAGTGAGTAACCTTATAGACTATTGTCATAGGATTCACTGGGAAGAGGTATTCATCTGGTGGGGTAATACATTATACAAACTTACAGTTGATGTTTGATTACTGTCTGTGTTACAGGGTTAGAGTGAGATTGTAATCAATTTGGCAAGTAATATACTTCTCTGCAGTTTGGGCTATCCATTCAATAAATAGTAGTAGCTTATTAGGCCCACATGAGTACCAGCAGCTGGTGTTTCTATCGTTGAGTTGCAGGCAATTATCGTGTTTTCATTTTCGCTCACTCAGGGTAGTGCGGTACTGGTTTGAGGGGCAGGTTCGTTTAAAGCCAGCTTGCTGGCTTTCTAGTCACATTGTAGAATATAAATAATAATTAGGAAGAAATTTTCATCATGCTATACAATTATAGTATCGATATAGACATTTATTGAACATAGAGATTGTAAAACACAATTACATAAAGTGAAATGACTATTTAAATCAAGTCGTATAAAGTAATCTAATAAAGATATACTTTTTACATCGTTGATCGATATAGCTAATAGAATTATCGACAACAACAAACAATGAAGATTACGCATTGCCAAGTAATAACAACTGTCGCTAAAGACAATAAAGTGCTGAAATAGAATGGAAACAAGAAATTGAAACATTTCAGATGGTATAACGTCAACTAAATCTACGTGTTTTATTTTACCTGGTGTAAAATCTCCACCGTTACGGGGTATATTAAATTCTCAATAATAGTCCGGAGTATACAGGATTCGCAGGGTTCATTACTGCAAGTTGCCTGGGAAACGAATTAATATTTACGATTCTAGAACGTAATAAATATACATAAGCAATCACCTGATGCAGTATATCCATTGTTACAGGGCACTGCATGTTGTCCACAATAGCGCGTAAAACACAGGTATGGCTGACCTCATCAACCTCGGTTAAACATCCCGCGCTAATGTTGTCGGTACTAGCTATTACTTGCATGGTCGGTTGGGCCGCTAATGCTATTTGTACCGCAGCATTCTACAGAAGTAAGTAAACGGTTATGCGATGACGTTAGCTGCCCCATGCAAACATCAGACTGCCAGAAGCGGTAGTATACCGGTACAGTATGTTACTGGAGCAACAAGTTATAATACAATTAGATTTTTCCTTCAATAGCTTTGTTCAAGATAGACGAAAAAATCGAGTTTCCATAAATTTAGTTATATCAAGTTAACATTTATTATTCAAACTAACACAACAAATGAGAAATATCTATCATTTCTCTTATTATTGAAAATTATTAGGTCATGGTTTTAATGAAATCAATATCAGATTGATTAGTTTTTGTAGAATTATTGACATTACCCTCGATTTGTAAGAAAAGTTTGCACTTACTGCGATAATTTCTCAGATAGACAATTATTGTTATCTAAAAATGTAAAAGTAACCAAATTTCATTAAAATTACAGACATAATTTTCAAACATTTACTCGACCTACCGCTTGAGGTGGACTATTTTCTGTCTTCAGTTCTTTGTAGGTGGAAAATTGAACATAAACTGGTTTCTGACGAATCAGCGGAGTCACATATGAATAGTAGGACACCATAGAAGCAGCTGTGTCCTCAGATTCCAATTCCAGAAACGCCTAAATTAACAATCGGCGTTCATCATAGAGGAGTGGTAAATGTACAGGAGTCATAGAATAAGTGGTCAGAAAATAGTGCAATTGTTATATAACCATTGGTCAAGATAATAATCAAGGATTATATATTATATAATTAGTCATGTAATTTTTCAAAGGTCATAGAATTATTGAGAAAGTTGTGTTACTACTACTAGGTCGAGCGAACTCGGACAGTGGAAATTATGTCCTTTCATGCCTCCGGATTCTCTATGCTTGACGATAATTCGTATCTCCTAAAGTCCAGTATCCCTTTCAAGTTGGTTTATAATACTGTATGTCGTATCTGGTTGTCTACGGGAATGCCTACCTTGTGAAAGTTGCCAGTAAAGTAGATCTGGTATGACCTCGTCTTTACTTCTTCAGCAGTGCCCACTGAATCTTAATCTACGTTCATGGAGAGTGATTGATACAATAGGTATTGTACCATAAAGCTCGGCATCTGTCTTTAGTTGTTAGTGCTGCCCCTTGTGTAGTCTCGTGTAACAATCATCAATTCGTTGTTCAAGTGATTTCGTCTCTGTCCTGCTCACGCCCATATAAAAGTACACTTTCCACTATGACTCAAAAGAACTTGGTTTCAGGTGATGGGATAGGTCTTTTTTCCAGATGGGATCTATTTTTGATGAACTACCGTACCCATGTCTTTGCTTTCCTAATTTGAATATCATATCTGCTGCTCTCTATCCATGACCTCTTCCAAAAGAACTATGAATCAGTTTTGGTAGCATTTACAAGTAATCCAACCAACCCCCTTAGTAGTCATTCCCACTTTGCTCAGTAGAAATTGTTCATATGCAAAAAAAAAGCAAACAGTCGGCCGAAGCCGGAGGCGACCCGAAGGCTCCTCTTTCGATAGCTGCTACCCGAGAGGGTAGGGGTGGGCGCTACTCCTATCCCAAGTTTTGCTCCCAGTTATTTAACTGGTACTCATTTTATCGACCCCAGTGGATGAAAGGCTGAGTGGACCCTGGCGGAGCTGAACCAACAACCAATAGATTGCAGGCCCGGCGCTCAACCGCAAGCGTATTAAAAAGCAGGGTGATGTGATATTCAAATTTGCAATTAGTGTTTTTATATTGTGCTGTAGTTTTAGTAATAGTAGTGCTGTTGGTGCCGGTAGTTCTTTAGTTGTAGCATTGCCGTGTTAGCCACTGATGAAGGCCTGAAGTATAATATTGCATTATACGTGGTTGAAATATTTGGCGATTAAACTCTTTTTGGTTACCTGAAAAAGATATTTTCTACATACTACCCTTGGCGTTATGTTTCCACCGGTAATCAGGGCGAGATCATTCCTAAGTGATCTTCAAATTCGGTATCTTTACCCAACTGAGCAGGATATCTGCAGCTTCAATCTTTGTTTTTTTTCACCATCTGGTGAGAGTTTCTGGTGCCTGTGTCAAAGTATAACAATGCAATGCCAGCAACGATTACTTCTGTTAATCAATATTTCCAGAATATTACCTCTATTGGTGAAGTCCAATGTTTTCTTGAAGTTCAGAAAGGTCAGAACTGCGGGGAGTCTCTTTGATATAATTCCTTATAACAATCTTTGTAGTGCTAGAATCTGAGGAGCTATTGATCTATTTGTTTCGATTGTAAGCACTAGATTCTATGAATTTTGATGGATATTTCGGCAGCAACCACAAGGAGACTGATTTCACGATAGTTTGTTTGTACACTGATGTCTTCTTTCTTGGGGAGAGGTTTTAGGATACTTTTAGTCCGATTTATGGCTTCTATTCCCCATATTGCATACGGTACAAACATCTAATTACGGCCTATCTGTTCAGGGCTCTGTTTTCCATACAATTTTACAAGGGTCCTATAATTATTGATATGGAGCAAATGTATTAAAATCAGTGGCTAGGTAATTAATTGTGCCTGGTCATAGAATCATGATTGGTCAGGTAATAGTGCCTGGTCATAGAATCAGTGGAAAGGTGATTGTGCAGTGCAAGGGTCACATACAGTTTAGTTTCAGTAGTAAGGTAGAAGGTAAGCCTACCTGGAGTTATAATTATATTATTGAGTATAGAGACAGAGTTCATACATATACAACATATCAAGCAGGTTACAAATATCATGATTTACTACACAATTTTCCTAATGGTCTGAAATATTTTAATGGTATAGATTAATTAATTCTCACCTGATTTTTTGCTCTCAGCATTAGAACATTGGTTACCCGTCCAAAAGGAATTCCCAGCGAAACTATTTCTGATTCAGTACCATCTGATGGAATGTTTCTAACATGAACCACTTTGGATGGAGTTTGATTGACGAGATGTATGGGTTTCGGGTCTAATTTCACCTACAACGGTCAAGGAAAGACACTTTAGAGGTTAGTTCTTACTGCAAACACACAGCGATTCAGTGGGAACCTAGCTTTGATGGGGGTAATAAAATTAAAAGCGCTATACGTAAGCTGAGCTTAGAAAACGCTATATAACATTATTATTATTATTGTCTGCCGAATACGATGTTGCTAAGCTATATCCAATCCACCTATGCCGGAATAGATTCGTTATTCACAGTTTTTGGGAATTAGTACAGTCACTATTGAATAGGGTACAATCTTCCATCTTGCATCCAATATTTATTATAATGGAGTATCTTATTCATGATAATGCAAAAACATTAGATTCCACATATATAATTTATTAAATAAAAATTATATAATTTATACAGTAACTTCCTTTTATGGAAAATTATAGCAATAAAAATAAGCGCCCATGTGAACAATACCAGGTTTTCACTTTGCGGTCGAATGGAATTTTATTTTTTTTAAATTCTCCTTATTAAGTGTTTTATAGCGCTTATTTCTACCATATAACCTGTACATATACTAATTCATTTATTGTTTTGGTAAGATTCAGCCCTTTTGTAACCTGGGCTTTTAGTGAAAATTTGGTATGCTTCACATGTGTACACTGCTATGAGAAATAAATAAATACCTGAAATACAACTACAGAATCTAAAATACAGAAATCTTGTATACTTCATCTGGGCCAATAAAAGCTTATTATGATTTTGAATTTATATAAATTTTAATTGCCGTAACCGTGCCAAACCATAACGATGCAACATTAAGAAGTGTGTCAAAACGCACTAATTACTATCTCATCCGCTTACTATTTTACCATGTTTACAAAGATTCTATCAAACAAAATTCTGACGATCAAATTAAACTGTAAGATACAATTTAAATTCAATCACCGAAGAGCCAGTTTGTAGAATATATGACATCTATAATCTTTGATGATTTATGCAAAGATAATATATACAGTAACAATCTATTATAAACAGTCATTTAAACTCTTTTAATATTCATTAATCGATTAATTGTTTATGACATTATAATGAACCCGAGCTACGATATAATCGTATTCTATTGTGGGTAATAAAGAAGCTATGCGAATGCCTACTGAGTCCCCATAGAGCGAGTGGGATGGGGTAATTCCAGCCGTAATGATTTGATTCAGGGCAAAGTGTCTCCTATCGGGAAATAAGTATTTATTTAGCATCAGACATTATTCCCCTGTGTATTAACTTATCTGAAAATATTATTAGATTCGACGCTAATAATTTATAATGTTCTTTATTTTTACTGATAATGCTGGAACTAAAAGAATCCTTACCAATATGGTGATATGCATGGAGAGTGATTTATAGTTTGATTGGGATTTAAGTTTACTGAAACATTTTTAGAATAATTTTCAATGCAATTTAAATTTATTTAAATTGTATAACAGTAACAAAAATTTTTTTTTGCTCCAAACCACAATATTCTAAGAAAATCATTATCTATTTTCCTAATTATTAAATATTTTCTCATAATGATATAATAATAATATGTTTCGTACAAAGTCATCACTATCTTGGGTTGTTATTAGAGCTACACAACCTATAGGATGCATATTAGGGTCGTATTGCCCGCCCATGCCCATTGCCCATGCCCAAGTAGGTAATTACTCGTTTTTTGTAATTTGTACATTTTGGGATTTTATTGTCTCTTAGTAAAATAAAGATATTGGGGATTTTTTATTGACTCATATCCCATCTCGGCGAATTAACAATGTTACATATCAATTAATGGAAGGAACCAGGCTACTCTTTTAGTATTTCTAACCGAAACAATAAACGAATGTCAATAGAAAAGGATCCTGTTTAATTTTTTACAGTTGAAAAATCAGATGTTATTTGTGTGAATTTCCGTATTCCATTTCGATTGCGTAGAGGGTAGAGAGGCCCCAGCTTATTACAATGAGACTCAACTTAATGACAGCAAGGTTAATTTCCAAAATATAATACATCCAAATATCTAAATATAAGACATGAAACGTTACACTTACACAGTGAGTGGAGTTCAATATGCGTGAGAATATTGGTATTGTGCGCATTATAAGTGTGTAGTTAAATCGTAGATATTATGGGTATATAGGAATATAATCCCGAGCTATCGAGCAGTAAGTAATATTGCTGTTGCTACATCCTCTGCACACGCACCAGCTCCAATAACCTACTCCTTCTGTCAAACACATTGCTAATGAAAAGAAGGACAGCTGCCTAAGTATGGGTTGCCAAGATGGAATGGCTAAATGATGGATGTCTAGTTTCCCGAGGGATTTCTCTTCAAAGCCCACAGGTTTATATACTCTTTACTTTTTGCTTCAAAGCCTTATTGTTACAAGATACCGGTTTCCGCTCCAAATTTACAAAGCCAAGTGAAGCCTTGGTTTTATATTACTAATAATATATAAGTTGGCTTTGTAGTATACTATACGTTTTTTTCACTACCGTGGGTAATTTATGAGCGAGATGAGTCGAATTTCATATGAAGTTGTTTAAATACAAGCCAAGCAGAAGTGTGCTAAGAATCGGAGATAGTTCAGGGCGTTTTATTTAATTCTGTATTGATAGTTCCTTGAGTCACAAACTGTTCAAAAATTAACATAAAAAAGTTATTTTCACAATTAGGAAAACTTACAGAAGAAAATTACACGAAATAGAATTTGATAAAAGTACTCTGTTACATAGCAACCTGTTGTGAGTCCACTACCGGTTCCTGATAAATTTTTTACAGCAAATAGGAAGTTGTATGTCCATTATCATCAATAGGTAGGCATAACGTAGTGTATGCCTCTCGCTTCTAATGGCTTGTGAGTTAGAATTTCCCCTTACGATCAGCAGGCCACTTGTACCATGCTGGTAGTGTTTGCGGTACCGTTTACTATTATTGCAGGAAAGGTTTCTTCTGTTAAGAGCCCATAACTAACTGCACCTCCTAGGTAATAAGGACACAGAGACCCATATTACCATAGAGTAATTAATTACCAATTTATAGGAGCAGGAAACGCTATCCCCAGTCTATGTTATTGGTTTACTCATTAATTTACTATTACTTTACGGGTTAACTTTCACTTGCTTGAAGATTTTCCTGTTTATTTTATCGGTATACTAGCAGGCAATACCCGAGGCATGTTACCCAGTATTTCCCGCTACCGGCATATGCCTACTGGCGTACTGATACCGGTATAGGCCTACTGACGTACCGGTACCCAGTACCGGTACCGAACGTGAATTATACTTTTCGAAGAGTGGCCTATAACGACCGCTGGTTAAAGTTATACACACATGCCAAGTCCCAGCGCAATCCCTCTGCCCGTTTTGGAGGAGTTCGAACACAGAGAGAGAGAGAGAGAATTTGATTTTTATAGGTATAGATAATATGATAGATGAATGTGGCAGAATTCTTTAGGTTGTATTCTGTGTTTCTGTATTCTTTATAAGCAAATCGGTTATAGTTTGACTGCCAGCCTTGCAATTTCAGTATTCTAGTTATAAACCTTGTAAGACCTTTTAATTTAATGATATCCTTCGAGACAGTTTGGGGGGCTTGAAGACGGAAATCCTATCTCGGCTAATTATTATATCGTCTCGACGAATTAACCATGTTAATTATCTATTACTGGAAAGGAGCAGGTAATAGTGGCGGGTTATTCTAACCAAAACAATAAACGAATGTCAGCTTATCACAATCGAGAAATAGATTTTAGATTACAGATTATCTGTAATACATTTTGAATATGTTTAAAGAGTGATCGTTGAGTAACTATGATTTTAATATTTTTAATCTCTAATATTTTACTCCCGTATATATAATTACTTCACTTGTGCCTGTGTACATGTACAATTCTGTTATCTATTACCACTCAACTTTTTTTTACTAGATATTTATTATTTTAAGTGCAATTTCAGTGTATTAATGTTTTTATTTCAATACGCTGCTATGGCTGTAATGTGATTGGATATTGAACGTTCATTGGATATGTAAGAATAATATAATATAATAGAAAGTCAATAGCACATTTTACAGATTATTCACAAGAACCACACTATCAGCCCCCCACCCCCCCCATCCACCCACATATATGTATCCATGACGGAGAAACTGTTGACTTACTCATGTACTAGTGTATTTGAAGAAATTTTGCGCAGAAAACAGAATGTATTTTAGTGGTAGCTGTATTGATGTATGCTATGCAATCCATGCCTGGGATAGTATTTCTTCAGCAAATAATAATAAATGTCGCAATTTTTTATTACATTAATTTTCTACAAATATTGTACTAGGGTACAGACGCAACAGTACCCTAGAGTACAAAACTCTCCAACACTATGTACACCTAACCTTATTTTAATGGGGATCTTTGGTACAATTTCTTAATAAAAATTTAGTGCCCTCTGGAGAGGCGATTTTAATGGTGGTTGTTGAAGTTGGCCAGCTGCTAATACATAGTCCCGGGCAATGTGGGAAAGGGCCGCATGGGCGACCAAGTCCAACGCAAACTAATGAAACAGAGACTCACCGTAAGGGAATACAGGGCCCCTTGATCCTATGGCAGGCTAATATCACAGCGCTACGCTAGCATGCACACAGTCACGCTTAATTGGGTTCATCTGTACATTGCGTACCGATAGCGAAATTAAAGACATTTATAAATGTGTTAATATTAACCAAGTCTGACAGTTGCTGCTACTGTTGAGAGGCATAGCTTCCCTCTACATATATATAATTATTTACAGTATATAACAATTATTATTGTTAAGCACCGTCGATTAACAAACTAATATAAATTCGACATAAATTCGACACGGACTTGATAATATAAATTTCAAACCTAAAACCTGCATGTAAGTCCTCGAAAGTGCAGCAGATACTGCTGCAGTATGAGGTTCACCTAATGAACATGAACACGGCCAAACCACTTATAAATTTTGATGACAGTGGATGTTTAGTGCAACACAATCATGATTAAAAAAAAATACATTGAATAATTAATTGCTTGTGGAGTTAGTATCTCATTTATTTATCCCAAAGTTATAGTACTGTTGTTGCACTGATACACCAGCCTCGTTTGAACTACAACATCGCTGTTTATACATACCAAATAACCATTTAAAAGGAGTGTGGAGTAATCAGTTATCTAGAAATTATTGTACAAATTGTGAATTATGCATTGTATTTTTAAGTTTAGTTAGTATTTGTTCAATATCTCAAGATATAATCACCCCACTCTTGTTTTGGAGATTTTTCTCGCTAACTAAATCAAACATTGCTGATTGGATGAGGTGAAAGTCTATGCAAAAATGTTTACTAGAAGTCAACCAACTCCATAAGGGAGCATACAATTTTGTCTTCACAATTAGTAAGACATTGTTGAAAGAAAATGATGGTGTCGGAGACACATCTTCGGTGTCGGAGACACATCTTCGGTGTCGGAGACACATCTTCGGTGTCGGAGACACATCTTCGGTGTCGGAGACACATCTTCGGTGTCGGAGACACATCTTCGGTGTCGGAGACACATCTTCGGTGTCGGAGACACATCTTCAAACAAATATAAGGATTTTTTGCTCCTGTCCTTTTATACCAAACCTCAACTTTCATCGAAGATTATAAGGCGTTGGACTAAAAGGTCATTTTCTACACAGCCTACTTGGCTTACTTTAGGAAATGGTAAGTCTTAATAAGGAGATACATTTTATAAACCGGTCTGAGACTGATATCGTTCTAGGCCCAATTCAGCCACCCTGCATTTTTCCATATCAACCAGATGGTCTGTCCATGACAGCAGTAATTCTCAGATGCAGGAATATTCAATATATTGAATAATCAAGAATGTTTTGGTGGATATAAATGAAAATTTAAATGCAGTGTCAATTGTATAATCCTTCAATATTTCAAACATATACTGTATTACTGCAACCTGAGTGTGTGTGCAGTATGTAGTACACATACAATACATAATTACAGTCTAGAACGCTAATCAATTCATAAATTATTTTGTCAGTGCATTAACGTCCGAGTGGGTTACTAGAGTAGCCTCCCCTCTTGACCAATGATCCCCCACAATGAATATTTTGAGATATGCAGCCTAAGCTAACTGAAACACAACTTCCGCATCAGAACACCGGCATACATAGGCGCCTGGTTTATATAGGCGCAATCTTGAATGCTAGTCACTACCCTGTCTCATTATTCTTAGCATAATGCTCACGGAAATTGCTAGGCCAGGAACCACCTGTTACCCTGTAGGTTGCACTGGTTACGCTGATTGATGCAGTACAAAAGAAACCAACAACTAACTTCATCTATCTACCGGTAATGATAATCTTCTGCAACCACAAAAAAATAACTATTGACCACCATTTTTGATACATGCTGTAGTAGATTTCCTCTGTTATCTTCTTTGTATTATTAATATGCATGTCAAAAATACTCACTAATAGCATGGAATTTTTGTAGACACCAGCAATGAAAGACGATTATTAGCTGTAGACTAGCGTCAAGTGTTTGCAAGTGTCATTGCTTTGAAAAGTTATGGTAGTGATTTTCCAAATGATAAACTATCGCAAAACAATAATTTGTTTATGATTTAAGACATAATAATAAAACAATCATTAGGTATATATTATAACAGGCTTACCTTTTTGGCTTCATTTGAGGCAATTCCTAAAACATAAAATAATTTGTCAATTAAGTACTAGATTATGTAATGTTAAATCATCACGTTTAAACGTTGGAGACCATTGTACATCATTATATCCGTTTACAAACGCTTTGAAAACTTCTTTACTGCTAAAAAAATGACAAGTTTGTCCAGTGTGAAATAGTGTCAAATGTGAGAAACCATATAAGACCCATATAAGAGACACATAGTATTGTTTTTCAATGATGATTTTGCATGATATGAGAACATAACCTGATAGACTCATGATATGATACACTCATGTTGGTTTTGTCTCCCTTTTTATACTATCGTTGTAAGACCCAAGCGAGACCAGCATAATAATGACCATGTAAGACCTTCAAGACCCCTCTGTTTACAAACGAATATTATAAAAAGCACTGTAATAAATAACATACTACATAAATGTAATTTACTTAGAAATATTATTAACCTGCAATAATTGGGTGTGTGACGAGATGACCAGTTCCATCAGGTAGGTACTCCGTTGGTATATTGTTGTAGTTTAGCACATCAGCTCGTCGCTGTGAGAAACAAAAATAAATCTCAAGCTGTTGAAATCTTAACAACTATTTATCTTACATTTACAGTTCTTTGATGATGAGTTGCTAAACAAACATCGTTATATACTTCAACTTGAATAGCTAACTTTATTCATCTGACTGAGGTTTATATTAAGTGATTAAAACTAATTAATTAATTGTTAAATGTTTACTTTGTTCAAGTACAACGTTTATTATTACATATTGCATTACAGGAATCATCTGCTCCCCCATAATATAAAGAATTACAAGCACTGCAACACCTTTATAATTCGCAATCATCGGATTGACATTCCATGAATGGCCGGAAAGTGAAAGACTCATCGAGTTTATGAATGAAAATCCTCAATTGAAAAGAATTGTCTTTGAAATCACAAAAGGATATATGAAAGAAACTGTCAAAAGTAAGTAGGCTGGTAGGTCTTGCGGCCTACCAGCTGGAAACAGATTGCTGAGTTATGATAAACACTGCTGGTGGTGATGATGATGGGGATGTGCTCTTACCTGAAACTTACATGAACTATATAAGCGAATATATTCATTATGCATTTTATGATATCTACAGAGTTAATATAATTTCTCCATATTATATCATTATTGAACATCCAGACAATCTGTACATTTACTACACAAAATATATTCTACATAAATGGAAAATAATTCCAACCAATTAATGAAACATATTAACAATATCAGAACTTGTCATACCGCTTGTCAGGAGTTCTGGTGTACTCAAGCAAGCATAATGTTGTTATTATGTAATATATACTATTTGGCTGAATGGTTTACATTCCAAACATCAGTATAATAGAACAACAGTATATAGCTAGTATGTTAGGCTAATTCAACCTGTTCTCAAATGGTCTGATTTTCATTTTTCTTACTTACAGACGCTTAATATAAAATATGTCAGGTAGGTAACATAGATTCTGATACCAACCAAACCAGATTCTACTAGCTTCATGGTGGAACAGGTAAAAATAGTTACACCTTCAGTTGATAACTTGGAAAACCAGATACAAGTAGTTAGGACAGTAGCATCACGAAATTACAATGGACAAGCTGATTGCTGTATAGGCCTAGATTATAATTGAAATTAGAAATTTATATGTGAAAGTCTCTTAGCTCTAACCAGTAGTAATTGCTTGTATATTGTGTTGCGGTAGATAATAAACAATGGCCATACGTCCCGAACAAACTCTGATTGAAACAATCTGCATATTGGCTTGCCCTTGCCTTGTGCACAATATATAGTACCTGTTGTAAATTTCTGAGAGGTAAAAAGATAACTGGCCTGTTTGAAGCATTCCAAGGAAGTACATTGCTTCCTGAGGCTGCTTGGCAGTGTGGGGCAGTAAACAGCGAGTGATTCGCATTTGTACGAAGACGAGGAGTGCTACTCAATACTGCTGCTAATGTGGAGATCTTGGGGAAGTTATACCCTAACACTGTGATACGTTGTATGTAATGTGATGGCTGTGAGCTTAGTGGCCAGTATAGCCTCACTATTGATCGCGTAATGGTTATCTACAAATTCCATTGAAAATTTTTGATCGATATCAGTCCACTTGAACACACACGGTGGGTTTCAGAGTTTCGAAAAGTCTCGTAGCCCAGGGGGCGAGGTAGCTAAATAGTTCCAATCCGTAACCGTGGGATATACTTAGCTAAATAGTTCCAATCCCTAACCGTGGGATATACTTAGCTAAATAGTTCCAATCCGTAACCGTGGGAGATACTTAGCTATATAGTTCCAATCCGTAACCGTGGGATATACTTAGCTAAATAGTTCCAATCCGTAACCGTGGGATATACTTAGCTAAATAGTTCCAACCGTAACCGTGGGATATACTTAGCTAAATAGTTCCAATCCGTAACCGTGGGATATACTTAGCTAAATAGTTCCAATCCGTAACCGTGGGATATACTTAGCTAAATAGTTCCAATCCGTAACCGTGGGATATACTTCGCTAAATAGTTCCAATTCGTAACCGTGGGATATACTTAGCTAAATAGTTCCAATCCGTAACCGTGGGATATACTTAGCTAAATAGTTCCAATCCGTAACCGTGGGATATACTTAGCTAAATAGTTCCAATTCGTAACCGTGGGATATACTTAGCTAAATAGTTCCAATCCGTAACCGTGGGATATACTTAGCTAAATAGTTCCAATTCGTAACCGTGGGATATACTTAGCTAAATAGTTCCAATCCGTAACCGTGGGATATACTTAGCTAAATAGTTCCAATCCGTAACCGTGGGATATACTTAGCTAAATAGTTCCAATCCGTAACCGTGGGATATACTTAGCTAAATAGTTCCAATCCGTAACCGTGGGATATACTTAGCTAAATAGTTCCAATCCGTAACCGTGGGATATACTTAGCTAAATAGTTCCAATCCGTACCCGTGGGATATACTTAGCTAAATAGTTCCAATTCGTAACCGTGGGATATACTTAGCTAAATAGTTCCAATCCGTAACCGTGGGATATACTTAGCTAAATAGTTCCAATCCGTAACCGTGGGATATACTTAGCTAAATAGTTCCAATCCATAACCGTGGGATATACTTAGCTAAATAGTTCCAATTCGTAACCGTGGGATATACTTAGCTAAATAGTTCCAATCCGTAACCATGGGATATACTTAGCTAAATAGTTCCAATCCGTAACCGTGGGATATACTTAGCTAAATAGTTCCAATCCGTAACCGTGGGATATACTTAGCTAAATAGTTCCAATTCGTAACCGTGGGATATACTTAGCTAAATAGTTCCAATCCGTAACCGTGGGATATACTTAGCTAAATAGTTCCAATCCGTAACCGTGGGATATACTTAGCTAAATAGTTCCAATCCATAACCGTGGGATATACTTAGCTAAATAGTTCCAATCCGTAACCGTGGGATATACTTAGCTAAATAGTTCCATTCCGTAACCATGGGATATACTTAGCTAAATAGTTCCAATCCATAACCGTGGGATATACTTAGCTAAATAGTTCCAATTCGTAACCGTGGGATATACTTAGCTAAATAGTTCCAATCCGTAACCATGGGATATACTTAGCTAAATAGTTCCAATCCGTAACCATGGGATATACTTAGCTAAATAGTTCCAATCCGTAACCATGGGATATACTTAGCTAAATAGTTCCAATCCGTAACCATGGGATATACTTAGCTAAATAGTTCCAATCCGTAACCGTGGGATATACTTAGCTAAATAGTTCCAATCCGTAACCGTGGGATATACTTAGCTAAATAGTTCCAATCCATAACCGTGGGATATACTTAGCTAAATAGTTCCAATCCGTAACCGTGGGATATACTTAGCTAAATAGTTCCAATCCGTAACCGTGGGATATACTTAGCTAAATAGTTCCAATTCGTAACCATGGGATATACTTAGCTAAATAGTTCCAATCCATAACCGTGGGATATACTTAGCTAAATAGTTCCAATCCGTAACCGTGGGATATACTTAGCTAAATAGTTCCAATCCGTAACCGTGGGATATACTTAGCTAAATAGTTCCAATCCGTAACCGTGGGATATACTTAGCTAAATAGTTCCAATTCGTAACCGTGGGATATACTTAGCTAAATAGTTCCAATTCGTAACCGTGGGATATACTTAGCTAAATAGTTCCAATCCGTAACCGTGGGATATACTTAGCTAAATAGTTCCAATCCGTAACCGTGGGATATACTTAGCTAAATAGTTCCAATCCATAACCGTGGGATATACTTAGCTAAATAGTTCCAATTCGTAACCGTGGGATATACTTAGCTAAATAGTTCCAATCCGTAACCGTGGGATATACTTAGCTAAATAGTTCTAATTCGTAACCGTGGGATATACTTAGCTAAATAGTTCCAATTCGTAACCGTGGGATATACTTAGCTAAATAGTTCCAATTCGTAACCGTGGGATATACTTAGCTAAATAGTTCCAATCCGTAACCGTGGGATATACTTAGCTAAATAGTTCCAATCCGTAACCGTGGGATATACTTAGCTAAATAGTTCCAATCCGTAACCGTGGGATATACTTAGCTAAATAGTTCCAATCCGTAACCGTGGGATATACTTAGCTAAATAGTTCCAATCCGTAACCGTGGGATATACTTAGCTAAATAGTTCCAATCCGTAACCGTGGGATATACTTAGCTAAATAGTTCCAATCCGTAACCGTGGGATATACTTAGCTAAATAGTTCCAATCCGTAACCGTGGGATATACTTAGCTAAATAGTTCCAATCCGTAACCGTGGGATATACTTAGCTAAATAGTTCCAATCCGTAACCGTGGGAGATACTTAGCTAAATAGTTCCAATCCGTAACCGTGGGATATACTTAGCTAAATAGTTCCAATCCGTAACCGTGGGATATACTTAGCTAAATAGTTCCAATTCGTAACCATGGGATATACTTAGCTAAATAGTTCCAATCCGTAACCGTGGGATATACTTAGCTAAATAGTTCCAATCCGTAATCGTGGGATATACTTAGCTAAATAGTTCCAATCCGTAACCATGGGATATACTTAGCTAAATAGTTCCAATCCGTAACCGTGGGATATACTTAGCTAAATAGTTCCAATCCGTAATCGTGGGATATACTTAGCTAAATAGTTCCAATCCGTAACCGTGGGATATACTTAGCTAAATAGTGACAATCCGTAATCGTGGGATATACTTAGCTAAATAGTTCCAATCCGTAACCGTGGGATATACTTAGCTAAATAGTGACAATCTGAAACTTTGGGATATATATTGCAATTATCAATTTCAATATTTCTGAGAGCAGCAAGAAGTATAGGGAGCAAGGTTTACCATGAAAAAATAACATTTTAATTTTTAACAACAAAATTTCCATCAGCAGTTTTTACATTTTAAAACATAACTAACTATATAAGAAATGAGTGGAAAACATTAGAATTATTTGTTTTATATAATTTAACTTCTAATTTGTCAGAAGGCTATGCCCCACCTTCAGCGTGCATTGTTTACAGGGAATTTATATTAATTTTATATCACCAGGTATAGGTATATGTATGAGGTGAATTGAATAAATTCATAAGACAGTATGGGTCTACATCTAACTCAGTTTATTAGATAGCTACACTCAGAGAAAAAACATAATACCAAATTAGTATAATCGTTCAAGCAGAAAGCAGAAAAATAATAAACACTTCATTAAAATAAACAACAATATTTCTTTAATTTACATACTGAAATTTACATTATTTTTGGAAAATCATCTAAATAAATAATTAATAATAATAAATGAATTGTTGTGGGGTGAGTCTAAGTGACGGTGAATTAAATGTAAATAGGACAATATGACAATGCTCTCCATAGCGAAATATTTCAACCGACCCTATTGGGGCTTGAACCCGGTACCTAGGTTTCAAATTTCCGGTTATCTTCAGCCGGGTGTGTGTACTGAGCTACCAGGACGGATGAAGAATTATCTATAGAGTGGAATATCATATTTAGGCCAACTAATCACTCAATGATATTATTCGCTATGTGGAGCATTATCACATTGTCCTATTATATTATATAAATAAATAATTTGGAAAAAAATCATCAAATGATCCTCATAAATAATCAAAAGATGTAGAAAAGTTTATATATTTCAATTATTATTATTATTTTAATTATACATTGTAGTGATATAATTTATATTTTTATAACATTGATGTTATGAATGTCTCATCATTATTATCTATTAATTTACTGGAAATTTTTTAGTTTTACGGTTTAAGTTTAATCTTACAGTTTTAATTGTTAGCTAAAAAATGAATATTTTATAAAACAGTTTTCTTCTGTGCCGCGAAGCTAAAAATTTTATAGGACTAGCTAGGTAAAATTTACCTTTTTAAATTTACCTTTTTAATTGGTTTCAGAGGCAAATTATGAATAACCACAGGAGTAAAATTTTCTCGCTCTGCTGATGTATCATGGTTAATAATATGAAGACGGAAATGCTTATCAAAATTGCCAATTATTGGAAAGCGTTACATGGGAGTCCATGCTGGGCTCTAACTGCTGAGATGGATGGCACATTCACAGGAATTATACGCCGGGTTCATTGTGTCAAGTTCAATGCACACATCTCCAACCAGACACTATATAACATTGGAGGTGTCTCATTGGTTCCCAAAAGCCTGATACTAGATCAAAGCCGCCTCCGCTTTGCAAGACATTGCTTTCGCAGTGAGGAAAAGCCAGTGCATAATCTTGTACTTTGGCAGCCTCATGGAGTGAATAAGCATGGTGGACAGCCCATGACTTTCTTTAGACGAATCTTAAAGGACACTGGCCTTGAAGATGCGGATGATCTAGTAAATGTCATGGGTGATAAGGATTTGTGGCGGCACAATTTTGTCGGCAAGCCGTCACAGCTTTCTTAAAAATGCCGCTGCAATGCAGCATGCCGATCCTAGTAGTAAGCGCTACATAAAACAAAACCAAAATAAAGAAAAACTAAATATTATATCGAATTTCTAGAAAAGCTGTCAGATAATTTAAGTGTTTAAATAAAATCCATAGGTAGACAAGGTACAGTTACTTTATATTAACAACTACATTTTAATGTTATTTTAAAATAGGTGTCAAGTAGTGGAAGTATTATTGGAAATATAATTGGGCTAAGAATTGGGCGACAGTAACTTTTTGATAACCAATTTTAAAACCCTTTGAATAAGCAACATAATAGATCCATAAAAATAAGTTGTGAGATTATATGTTTTATATAACTTACCTCTACATAGTATGGCTGTGGTTGTCCTTGCTCAGATTCCATAAAAAAGCACAACATATTCCTTAAGAGGATAACTGAGGACTATGTACAACCGTAGGATGACTTCCCACACATCAATAAAGACAATAATTCAACGATTGGCATGAGTAATATTCATTATTCACACATAGATGTTATTCACTGAAAGTTTTTTTCGGTTTCACAGTTTCACGAAATTAAATTATCACTCAACAGCACACACATTAAGACAAAAATTTGTTTTGGTTATAGTTTCAGCTAAGTACTGATGAAGTCCTCCTAATACCTTCAAAATGTTGTGCGTCTTTATCTTACTACGTAGCACATAACCTAATGATTTAAGTAGTTTCGGATTAATTTCTAATTCAAACCTTGTTTCTAAAAAATAAATCTACCAGCGTGCATTTTATTAAATGTCCAAAGTAAATGCAAGGTTAACGTTTATACAGCTAGAGTTCAACTCCGCTACGATGACAGTTCTCTTGCACTTACTACAGTAACTAGCCAATGACTACCTAGATCCCTGTAGGATGCACCTGTGTCGCCATCCTGCTTTCTGTATTCCCAAATTATGGCTGACAGCATGGTGTGTATAACAACGTTTCCTGCACAAGTCATCCCCCCTGGACCAGCGACCATGATTATAAATGAACAGGCTGACTCTCTAGTCAACTACAATCCACTCAACGTCCTTTACCTCGGAGTAACCGAATGGTTTCTTTGTGTGTTTGATGCTTGTGTGTGTGTATAATGTACTGGAGTCAGTATATAGAATGCAGCTCTCCTGGTGGTGGGGAGTTTGCCTACATATTATTATACATAGAACTTTGCAGTATGCACAATATTGTATACCGACTGCGTATACTGTAGTAATGAAATAAGTGACAGTTTTATCGTTTTATATAAGTAATCTCAAGAACAGGTTGTAATGTCGGGATCTTCCGTACTAGGACAATGGCATTGTATATTATTAGCTGTTGCAAATTGGATGTAAAATTGTGAATTTAGAATGCAATATTTATGATTTTATGACCTGTAGCTCGTATTTGAAATTATCAATTAAACAGCAATATAAAAAATTTAAAATTTAATAACAATATTACAATTTTTTTTAACAGCAATAACAGTATCTATATATGGTGTTGTATCTGTTACCACTTTAGTTAATGTTTTTTTTTATTTTTACTTTTTTTAACAAATTTTCTGAAAAATTAATGAAAAAAAGTAATTATTGAATTAATTTTCGGGAAACTTTAGTGAAAAAGTTAAATAAATTCACACATTTTTAAAAACATTACTACGAAAAAGAATTGCTTTCCACTGATTTATATTGTACTAACATACCTGTGAACCAATAAAATTAAAAATTTAATTCCACAAAAATTTCCAAGTATTCAAATTATCGGAGGAGCAAGGATTACCGGTTGTCCCATGACATCAACATTGGATCTCTTTATTGGGCCGCAGATTTCTACATATTAAACGCTATTAATTGCAATAAGACAATTACTGCTGGTAATTGATGAAAAAGCGACTTATATGAATTAGCTTGCAGGGGAGCGAAATCCGATAAGATTTAGGGGATGTCGTAAAGACAGACAGCTCATAATGCCAGTACCGGTATGTGTGTAGCAAAGCTGTGTTGTATAAAACGACCAGGTTACTAGGAACGAGATCTGAATGCGCAATAAGTTCACCTTTCTTGAAAGAATTACCTGTAGTAGCTCGGTAAAACACTCACATTGTGAGGATACTTTACCTACCATACAACAGGTTGCTGCAGATAAACAACAAACTATGGAATACTATGGGAGGGCATACCTTTAACTAGCCTTTCTGGCATCATGAATGTCTTTCATCATGCCAATATGTCTTGCTTGCATGTTTTATGTGGGGTATCTTATGTGGTGGAATTTATAGTATCTGTAGAGATCCATTACTCATTAATTACTGTCTCGTGCTGTTGCTATGAAACTAGTTTATATACTGTACGTAAACAATTCCAATATTACGACTGTTGTTTTATATTTCAACAGATACAAGAAAAGGTACATTATACACAGAAAATACCGCATACAAACAGACATACAAACAGTAAGTTCGTAACACAGTAGTAGCCTGGTCCCTGGTGATTAGTGATATATAAATAAATAGAAATTCACCTACTTATTTCGTCTTAGATTTTTTTTAGAAATATAAAAAAATATATATTAATATAAATCTAATATATATCCAATATGTTTGTTTATCGTTTTGAAATTGACTCATGCAATCAATGACCTAAAATCAGAGGAAACTCTGTTAATGATTAAATTTTCCAACTTTCAGTAACAAAACTTTGGAGATAATTTCCTATCAATATAAATTTGTATATTAAATAAAAGTATAACAAAACGAATAATTGGTGAATCCCTCTATATTGAATTGCATCATTGCTATGTATGTAACAACACAACCATACAGCTCTAAACACTGGTGGTGGGTGAATCCTGTGGGTGTGAAGCTACACCAACACCAGCAGTATCTGATGTCTGCATTAGTAACACGTTTTTCCATATAACAATAATCTATGCTGTAATGTAGGTTGCCTGATGTCAAGTATATCAAACAATAGGTTGAGTTATATTATATATTGAATATTGATTATCATATATCATCGAAAGACTTTACCAATTTAAATGCGCTCCGATGTGCAACACAATGCATCTCCTAGCTGTTACTCTGATGGTAAGAAACATGATTCGTCATCAACCAACCGTGTCATATACACAGAATATAAACTAACCTATTATTTTATGGGGTTTATTTTATTTCATGACACTATCCGTACGTATTTTGTGATTGAAATGAAAACGAAAACATGAAAAACATATTTATTATTCTAATACGCAACCATCACAAACAATATAATTGCGCCTTGAACAAATTGGAAAGGCGTTTTAAAAAAAATGTATATATATTATTATTATTAATCTGTAGAATACTATTGACTGCTGTTCTACAATACTAGTCTCTACAACAAATGCCATGGTCTGTCCATCAACGTAACAAGCTCAGCATTATTGTGGTGGATGACTAATTACTAGGAATGCCTGTTGACCATCGTAATATTGAAGTATACACGAGGGTGCAAACTGTATGCACTGCACAGGGTTTATGAAATATAGTACAAAGCTCACTTACAAACGAGACCTTAACTATAAACTATTACATTTGGTCAGACTCAAAAACAGCTCCCAACTCCACAAACAAACCTCTTGGAAACATGTTTCAAAAATTGCGCTCCCTACATATTTCTATTTTCCAAAGGTTTTTCTCCAAATATACTTACACCTACTTGCTCCAGTAGTGTAATATAAGAACCATATTGATTCAAATCCAAACTCATCGTTTCTTTTAAATTCTTCTGTGGTTATAAAGAATCAGTTCGTGAGTAAGTTGTCATCATTTATTCACAAACAAACTTTACAACAATATCCCAGCCTACATGTAAAAACAATTGTCTATAACTATAACCTGACGTTAAGAAATTATTTTACGAGCAGTTCATTTTACCTAGGCCTACAAACTTATTTGACGATGCGATTTATTAATTTTATATACAACAAACAAATAAATTTCGATTCTGATGCCTTGCATTGTCGTTCCGTATCGTGCCATGCCATAATAACACATTGCATCCAAATATAGAATGTCTACTGGTATGTAGAAGATGCATTAGTGATCAATGTTATATCTACTGATAAACGTGTTCTGTCTTATGTTAAGTCTGTAGTGGTGGCATAATGATTCCTGGTAATATTGGTATGTTTTGAGTAATATGTATATAGTTGATCGTTATATATGTTGATGTATGTTGTTGTTGTATATGCTGATATATATTATTGATGATATATAGTCGTTGATCAGTGTGTACGTATATTACTGGTAGTGAGAGGAATACTGATTAATGATGGTCGAGCAATGGATAGTAGACCTATTTATTGTAACAATAATTCATTTATTTGGAAAAGGATACTAAATAAGTTATGAAAAAAAAAGAAAGATATTAAAGTGTTATGAAATATTTTTAGTAGAATGTAACAAATGTTTTGTATTTAATTTATTTCATTACAAAGTCACAAATTCACTAACTTAATACTTATTTATGTTTTTTAATTGTATTAGGCCTATATATGGATTTACAATTGCTTGAAAAAGAATACAGACATACTGTCGATCAATATCACGAACATGACCGAACAGGACAACAAATATAGCAGACTACATTATAAACCAAATAACGTTTCACTTTGTCAGGATATGAGATACTCAATGAATAATTAAATCCATAGAATGGTAAAAGTCTACAGGTCTTTTGAACAATAGTCATTAATATAATCCGGGATGTACAAATAGTACAAGATGAATACGAATGAGAGTAATAATCTTTGTATATGTTGGCAAAACCTCCAGTCGCTGTTGTATACATTACATAGGCTAGAATACTGAGGTAATTCAGTTACAAAGTGTTCCGTAAGTTACTGATACCAACACCGTCAACCGCTTTACACATGAGGGGTGCCAATATTGGCCAGACCATGTCCTTGGTTGGTGTCATACTATAAAGGATACCTGTTGTTCTATTGCTTAACTAATCATAATACTATAATGGATATCTGCCGTTTTACAGGGCACAAAGGTATTTCAATTAGAAACACTTTTTTCAATAAAAATAAGACATATGTGTCATGAAATCTTATTGAACATGTTCGTATTATATTATATTGGATTTACAATATAGGCTTATATATCTCTATTAATTTTAACCTTATACATGAGCGCTGTAGCAAAATATAAACCATAACTGTAGCCATATAGTTTAATTAAAAATCTATACAACGTGACAGATAATAGTTGATAAAAACTTACCAGCATAATTGGTTACTCATAAAGATATAAAAAATAAATAGCGACCCTTTCGCAGTAGCCTAAAATAGGCGAAGCACCGAAATCAAAGAAAGGAAAAGAAATTAAACGTGCAATATATTTAAAATCTACCCATAGAAATTTATAAACCAAAAGTAATAAAGTTAGTAGGTTGAAATTGTGTTGTTACATAGCGTTATGAAAGCCCTAACTGTTAAACCCAAGCGGAGTGTGACAGCCTTTATCTACGGAGCACTCTCTTCATGGAGGGTGCAACATCATACTGCTTCCGTTTGCTGCTAAGAAACGCTATTGATTTTTCGTGCAGTTAGTGGCTGCACTGGCAGCCTTGTTGAGCTCTCGTCTCTATTCGATATACATTAATAAAACTCCAAGGGTAGATGCATGCTATAGAAACAAGGCTCTCTAGTGAAACACATACTGAGGAGAAGTGGTTATTATAATATACAGTACTTCCTATATTGCCGTGCTAAGCATAAGCACCTGTTACCTATAGCGTGCGCACACTTTACGAATAGCTAGATTTATATATACTGCATATTGACGATTGGCATAGGTACTGCGTGTCATGCGTGCGAAAGTGTTTCGTCGGAATTGGCGAAAAATTCAACCGAAAAATTAAACATCAAACGCTTTTAACCAAATAAACACCATTTTTAACATAAATCTAGCGGCTAATTACCCTAAATCTTTTTTGCGATTCCCTCTACCAGCGTAGGCTTTAAACATAAACAAAGAACATCCACCGTGGTTGGCATTGATGTCTTTGTTCCTATTGTTACCCCTTATTCAATGCTCTTTTTGGCTACGCTACTTTTGCAAAACTTTTAGACAGTAATTAAGATTAAGACTAGAGTTATGGACGCTAGTTAATAATATATTAAAATACGTATTACCACAATCCATTTCTTAAATTAATGAGTGTGATACACAGCCACAGCAAGTTTTTAAAATGTTAAAAGAGCAATTTTGTTTTTTTTAAAGACAGAGAAATATTATACCATAATTCTTGGAAGATTTACACACTAAAATACTAAATACCCCTTATTAGGAGTCTTGCGCAATGTTAGTTTCCCCAAATTGCAGATGTTAGAATTGGTTGGTTACTTTAAAACTTTATAGTATCAAAAGTATCGAACAAATATCGGTATTCACCAGCAACTAACACAATTACATGTAGTTAACTTTGGGTTCTTGCATTTGTACTTGTCACAATGAACACTGCAGCATTCTTGTGTATGTTCAATTTGAAGATTTCGAGTCATCCTTAGGCTCGTGCTCCCGGTAAGTAGTGAGTCGCAAGTCATAAGTCCTTTTCAGATTTTGGCGAGTCCGTATGTCAAAAGTGCAGCTCCCATGCTCCACTGGTAAGTAAGTTGTAAGACATAAAGTCATTTGTTAAAATATATATGATGTGCCTGACATTTAATACACATTAGCCAAAGTAACCAATCATAGGCCTCCAGCCTGTCATAAGCAGTAAGTCAAAAGATGGAACATGGGACATCATTACTTTCGACTCATGGATTATAACTTAGGTCTTAAAGATAACTTACGTCTTACCATAGGAGCACGGGCCTGGCCTTAGAGTTCTCCTATATGAGTTGAGTACTGGTTAATAGTGCTGTTCTAAAAAAAACGAACGTTAGGATTCCGAGATTCTATGTGACTTTTAAATTCTGGTTCTATTTTCTACTTCTATTTTTTTGAAAACAATTTTCACACACAATGCATGCAATAACAATAATTTAATTAGTAAATATTAACAGTTAATAATTATGCGTGAATGGTGGCTGACACAGGATATATTAATTCATTCAATGTCACCCATTCCCTTCCCTTACATATTTGAAGTTCCTCCCTCACCTGTCTTACAAATCCATAATCCCAATTCACAGGAGTTGTGGCGACGCTCGCAATGCTGAATTTAGATTGAGAGTAAGTCCGTAGATGATGGCAGTGGTACCGTAGATGATGGCAGTGGTACCGTAGATGATGGCAGTGGTACCGTAGATGATGGCAGTGGTACCGTAGATGATGGCAGTGGTACCGTAGATGATGGCAGTGGTACCGTAGATGATGGCAGTGGTACCGTAGATGATGGCAGTGGTACCGTAGATGATGGCAGTGGTACCGTAGATGATGGCAGTGGTACCGTAGAGGATGGCAGTGGTACCGTAGAGGATGGCAGTGGTACCGTAGAGGATGGCAGTGGTACCGTAGATGATGGCAGTGGTACCGTAGATGATGGCAGTGGTACCGTAGATGATGGCAGTGGTACCGTAGATGATGGCAGTGGTACCGTAGATGATGGCAGTGGTACCGTAGATGATGGCAGTGGTACCGTAGAGGATGGCAGTGGTACCGTAGAGGATGGCAGTGGTACCGTAGATGATGGCAGTGGTACCGTAGATGATGGCAGTGGTACCGTAGAGGATGGCAGTGGTACCGTAGATGATGGCAGTGGTACCGTAGATGATGGCAGTGGTACCGTAGATGATGGCAGTGGTACCGTAGATGATGGCAGTGTTGCCGATAAAGGTAGCATATGATGAGTGTTACTGCATGGGGGCAGTTAACAATAACTTAACCCTATTAGTACCGGGCTATAAAATGTTGTACAAATACCGGGGGGGGGGGGGGGGGTCATATTGACCCCCCCCCCCCCCCCCCCCCCTCTATAATCTACAAATTTTTACGAAAACGTCTGATTTTTTGTTTGTACGTAGGTATCACTAGTCTGGATACGACCGAAAAAAAAAATTTAGAAAAAATTTACTGGAGTGGTTATATTGCATCACCAAAATTACAAGTAGTGCACAATTTTCACAAAATTTGAAAGTTACATTTATCGGCTAATTGTATTTCAATACAGGTTTTCTGGGGCGCAAAATACATCGAAAATATTTAGAAATGATTTGATTACTATAAATGGCTGTTTAGTCCTCTCTGCGTAGGAAAAAAATGAAAAAAAAAACAAGTAACCAGCACTTTTCAGTTAGAACACAAATTTTTTTATTCACTTATACGATGCTGTAAATTCACATTTATAGGTTTTCTAGGGCGCTAATTGTAATGGAATACATTTCTAATATGCCAGATCATATCTACTTGTATTTTTCGGCGTAATTTGGCAGATTTTGGTGCTAGCACCAAATTTCGTACCCATCACCAAAAATTACAAGTTTGCGATGTCCAGTGCTGTTTTTATTGATTCCATCGGATTCAGGACCCTCATAAACCCGTATAACGAAAGAAACAAGATGATACTATCTTCGGATAAATTTGCGTATTTTAAAAAATTTGGTGCTGGCACAACAATTTTCACCCGACGGCGAAAAATACCAAGTTTGAAAACTCTTGCTAGCACCACATTTTGCACCCACTTCCGAAAAATACAAGTTTGAGATGTCTAGTTCGATAATTATATATTCCATTGAATTCAAAACAGCCATAAACCTCTAAAACGCAAGAAATAAATTATCACAAGCAATTTTATACATTGAATGGATTTTCAAAATTTCGTGCTAGCACCAAAATTTGCACACTGCACCGAAAAATACAAGTTTGATACGCTTGGTGCAACTCGTATATATTCCATCGAAACCTGAACCACAAAAAACCCCAATTGCGTATAAAACAAATTTCAAACAATCAATTTACAAAATTGACATATTTCAAAATTTGGTGCTGGCACCAAAATTTTGCACCCGCCGAAAAAAAAAGTTTGAAATTTCTAAATCAATTTATATGAATTCCATCCAATTGCTAACACTAAAAAACCGGTGTAAATCAAAAATAGAGATGTTACAAATCATATTTAATGAACTGTAATTTTCAAAAAACGTCTCAAAAAAAGGGCCAAAAGTAGGGTTAAAAATGGTGCTATAACTCGAAAACTACCCAATATTGTTGAAAACAGTTTTCACTACTAGAAAGATTGAGTTTTAGGAAAAGTCATAAAATTTCAGATTCCCAACTGCGCTTGTTTCGGAATTGTAACTAAAAAACCACGGGCGGTCATATTGACCCCCTCCCCCCCCCCCCGGGTTTAATAGGGTTAAGGAAGGTTGCCGTTTCATCCAGGAGTTCTGGGTCTTCTGGTTGGCTTTCGATTTGGAGGAACTAGGTGAGTAGGGAGATGGAGAGGAGAAGGGATGGTGGGTGATGGGAGTCAAGGCCAAACCCAAACAATCCCCCACCCGCATGTAAAAAAATACAAAATTGGTATTAGAACTTCTTTCAGAAAGTGTAAGTGTTTGACAGCGAAAATAACAATTTTGACTCAAAAAGTTTATGAAAGTGAAGCAATTCGAAATTCCGTTAACAATTTTAGAATAAGAATAAAATCGTTATTATCCCCCTCTCCTAAACCTTCGGAGATACTGCCAAGCAGTTTAAAGTTGATTATTGTTTAAAGTAAAATGGGGAATAATTATAGTTTCGCATTACAAAGCGCTTTATAATTAGGTTACAGCTTATACTATATTCCGCTCCGCTTGGGGGGGGGGGGGGGGGGGGGTGACATGGCCCCCCTCAAATGAATGCTATGTGGGGGGGGGGGGGGACTGGCCCCCTGGAGCCGTCGTGGAGGAGGGAGTTAATGGCTCAAAATATCCGCAACCACCTAATATTTGTTTAACGGGTTTAAAAACTAATTTAATTTAAAACATGAAGGGAAAGTAGCAGGTTACAGTAGCGTTGTTTTCTAACCAAACCAATAAACAAAACTTTATTTATCATGCGATCAATTTGCCCTGTATATCACTCTTCGAAAGTGGTTATTGTGATTATGGTTATTGTGGTTATTGCGGCCCTGATAGGTGCCCAAGCATTACCAAAACTAAAAATTATAATTCTTAAATACTACTATTTAAGTATATATTCATATTTAATTAATGGGAGAATCTTTTTAGGCACATTAAGCCAACGAATGCCTGTTTACATACTTCCACTCGGTCTCCAAAGTTGGCTTGGTTCCCATTTATCGACCAGTTAAGGATGAATTAATACGGTAGTTCCGTGCCCAGGTCACCGGGGTAATCATAATGTGGTGGGGGAGTTTGATATTTTTCAGGTGACACAAAATTAAAATTATACCAAATATTTCGGCCTACAGGCCTTTACCAGACTTTAATTTTGTGTCACCTGAAAAATATCAAACTCCCCCACCACATTATTATTAGTTAAATGCTTATTAGTTTGTTAATATTAGTTAGGATGAAAGCCAGGGTTGGGCTAGGCTGCAGCATTTAAAGCACTGTGTCAAAATAGTGCTGCCCCATCTAGAGATCGAACCAGTGCCTCGTGATTAGAAACTCAGGAACGTCACCACTACTAGACCAAGCGGCAGGTTGGTCTAGTGCGAATTCAAGTTTAATTAATATCAATCAATAAAACTATCTACCATCTCATAATAACTTATATAACTATAATAAATTGATAAGAATAGCAATAATTATATGGTAGATGATTTTCAGAAAGTTATAGAGATGTTCTGGATTTGATTGACATAAATTTACACACGTGTTGCCTAGTTGGTAATGTTACTGCCAGCCCCCCTGCATGCAGTGCACACTACAGATCTTCTGAATTATCAGGGGTATCATAATTATAATGGCCACCTACTTCGATAGCTTATGTAATGGAGAATACATTATTGTTTAAAAATGGCGATTAAATATCCAATTCAGATTTCGATTCTTGAATAATTGAGTTACATATTTTAACCGCAGCGAAATATAATCCTGCTAAAGTTTTTGAATATCTTAAGATTTGAATTCCCGCGCTATACATATCAGCTGGTAATTTAAGAGCTTTGTACCATTTGCAACACCTGCGCCTCTATAGAAGAGGCATAATAATGCGTTCTCTTGCATTTAATATATTTTTTAAATATATTAGGAATTCACAAGATAATCCCATAAAATGATAATTACAAAAATATAAGTAAATGGATCTGTGCCTCCTATCAATTTGGTAGGATAGATAGCGTATAGGATAGATAGAAAGAATAGATAGCCGTATCGTTGCGATGTCTTTTTGTTAACCCTATTAAACCCCCCGGGGGGGGGGGGGGGGGTCAATATGACCCTCCCGTGCTTTTTTTGTTATACCTCTGAAACAAACGCAGTTGAGAAATTTATGACAATTCCTAAAAATCTGTTGCCTTCCTAATAGTGGAAACTGTTTTCAAAATATTGAGAAGTTTTCGAGTTATAGCACCATTTTTTAACCCTACTTTTGGCACTATTTTGATTTCCTGAGATATGATTTGTAACATTTCTGTTTTTGATTTACACCGGTTTTTTGGTGTTCGTTATTAGATGGAATTCATATAAATTAATTTAAAAATTTCAAACTTGTTTTTTATTTCTCGCATTGTAGAAGTTTATGGCGGTTCTGAATTCAATGGAATTAATAATTATCTAACTCGACATCTCAAACTTGTATTTTTCGCAAGTGGGTGCAAAATTTAGTACTACTGTAGCACCAAATTTTGAAATCCATCAAATATATCAATTGATTGTCACCTTGTTTCTTGCGTTATACTGGTTTGTGAGGGTTCTAAATTCAATGGAATAAGTAAAAAAATACAGAAGTGTTAGTTCTCAAACTAATATTTTTCGGCGGTGGGTGAAAATTTTTGTGCCAGCACCAAATCTTTGAAAATAAGCAAATTGATCAATATATAGTATCATTTGGTTTCTTGCGTTATACGGGTTTTTGAGGGTCTTTAATCCGATGGAATCAATAAAAACAGCACTGGACATCTCAAACTTGTACTTTTTGGTGATGGGTACGCAATTTGGTGCTAGCACCAAAATGTTTCAAGATCTGTCCTACTTCTCGAGATATCGTAAAACATACGATATGTCCAAAAAATTCCTCGTCGGTTCTGTCTGTATGCCTGTCAGTCTGTGTGTCAAAATATAACCGACAGTCTGACAGCCAAACAGACAATTTGGAAGTCATCAAATGTTAAAATTGACACTCGAAATGAATTCTGCGACCAGGAAAACCCCTATAGCTAAAGTTTTAGATCAATGCTGTGCCTTTTTCTAATATTTGACAGACAGATAGTCGGATGGTCAGAAAGACCGACAGACAGACATACAGACAAACTAGATCCAGATTTCATTAAAATTGAAAACTGACCTCAGAAATGAAATCAGCGACCAGGAAAAACCCCATAGCAAAATTCTTAGCATGGTTTTATGCTTTCTTGTAATATATGTAATGTAATATATATTGATAGACTTTCTCACATATTAACAGATAATTTTTGCGCGGGAAGGTTCAAATTTTGAAGGCAATTATCTCGGAATGGTATTTTTTGGCCTATTAAGAGCTTCAGACAATTCAATTTTCAATAAATTTTCAAAAATTTTGCTCAGAGGCGTTCTCTGATGTGCTCACTTCCGATATCTCGATCTCGAATTCTGATTGTTTTATTCCATTATGGAAATAAATGGCCAAAATTGAATAAAATATTGATAATTTTCAATTCGTCAAAATTAAACAATAAACAAAACAAAAAATAGCACCAAAATGTCAATTGTTAATTAATTTTCGAAATTTTGCTTCGAGATATCGAAAGAGCATAAATTTTTGATGCGATTTGAAAAATTAGAAAGAAAAATACTCATGATTGAATCTGCTGAAGGTTTTTGGATTTTTGTCCAAAAATTTGTCAATATTTGTCAATATTTTTCCAAATCTTTGAAAAATTTGAATTTTTTATTTTTATTCATAATTACAAATCTTCCATTGACCTTCATACAAAGTTATGGTCTTTTCTGACAATGAGAAGTTGCTCGAACAAGGCAATATAAAAATTATGTCCATGTAGCGCTATCGGGGCCTTAAATCACTATTAGATCGCATCAGGGATCCCATTGAGAGACTGCTCCGTGGAAATCAGAATGGGTTCCGTAAAGGTCGTGGGACCATGGAGCCCATTTTGACACTTAGAAGGGTAATTGAAGGCCAAGAGTTAACAAAAAAGGAAAGACAGGCATCTGGCTGTTATCTTTGTTGACTTCTTCAAGGCTTTTGATTCAGTCTCTCGCTCACGTATGTTCAGCATACTTTCATTATATGGGATTCCTGACGAAATTATTCCAGCAATCATCATCAACATTTGTGTCTACTGTTGACGGTGACACAGAACCATTTGAAGTGTTATGGGGCGTCCTCTAGGGAGACACACTTGCACCATTCTTGTTTATAATTGAGGTTGACTATGTTCTACGCATGTCCTTAGATCATCATAATGATGATGGGGTGATGATAACTCCACCTACTGGCTCCAGAAGTCAAGGAAATCCTGCCAAGTACTAACTGATCTAGACTTTGCTGATGACTTAGGAGTACTCTCAGAATCACTAGAGGGAGCCCAACGGTTCCTCAGCTCATTAGAATATGCTGCCTCTAGTGTTGGTCTTTTTATTAACTCCAGAAAGACAAAAATTTTGACAGTTAACTTTGAAAGTCCTCAGCAAGTCTCTGATCGGATGACCATAAGCTCAAAGGTTGGTATGCTTGAGCATGTGTACGACTTCTGTTACCTAGGATCATGGATCCGGAAGTCAGGTGAGGACCTTCGAATACGTAAGGGAAAAGCATGGGCAGCCTTGAATAGGCTTTCCAGGATTTGGAAGTCACCGAGAATTAATCGGAAACTTAAGGTCCGATTATTTAGAGCATCAGTAGTTCCAGTACTCCTCTATGGAGTCCATGCTGGGCTGTAACTGCTGAGGACATCAAATCTATGGATGGCACCTTTACAAGAATGCTACGGCGGGTTCATTGTATCAAGTACAATGCACACATCTCCAACCAGACACTATATAACATTGGAGGTGTCTCATTGGTTCCCCCGAGATTGACAGTAGAACAAAATCGCCTCCGCTTTGATGGACATTGCATCCCCCCCTTCGAACCGGTACAACTACGAAAAGGAGACGATGAACGGTTGGAACTCAATGCAATTGTGCGACAATAACGAACAACGGACAACCCACTACTTACATCGGATTTCTCGGAAGAATAAATCACATCAAACTCTTCAGATATAACTCAAAAGGTACGTTGGTTACATTTCACAACACCCAGTAAGATTATTTCTCTGGCAAATTAGATTATCATTCACCATGGGTGATCTAACACGCCTTGTACAAATAAGAGGGCGCTATAGATCCAAGGCTACTAAGTTAGCGAAGGAAGCTGAGGCTCTTGCATGCGATCAAATAACTTCAGAATCATTGACCAGAAGCAAACAATTATTGCTTCTAATACCAGATGTAAAAGCTCAATTAGACAGTCAAAACAAAGAAATCCATTTTCATTTGAAAGATGATGATGTTGAAAATGATTTGTATCAGAGTGATGAATATAATTCCAGACTATTGCTTGCAATTTCTGGTTTGCAACAAGTCTGTTTAGATAGTGATCTTGACAAAACTATCTCTAAAGCGGAAGTTTCAATGCCCAAAACTAGTTCTGATATGGAAACACGTATTTTGCAACAAGCAACCTATAGAAAAAGACTTCCCGCAATAAAATTAGAAAATTTCGAAGGTGATTACACAACCTTTCAACCGTTTTGGCAGTCCTTTACTAGTGCTATTGACAGCAACACCGCAATCCCAACTGTAGAGAAGTTTATATATTTAAAAAAAATTCTTAAAGGCAGAGCCAAACTCACAGTGGAAGGACTAGAAGTGACTGCTGAAAATTACAGTACAGCTGTTCAGATTACCCATGAAAGATTTGGACGCAAAAGTATGACTATTTCAGGTCATTTTAATAAAGTTTATAATATTCCAGTGTGTCGACATTTAAAGGACTTGCGATCATTTTATGATAATTTGATTCCCCACATTCGCTCCCTGGAATCACTTGGAATGATCTCGGACATAAATTCAGCCATGATATGTCAAGTAATTCTTGGTAAGTTACCGGAGTCAGTCAGAGAGAAATTTCACGAACATACCGAATCTGATGATTGTTTCAAAATCGATAAAATTGCAGATTTTATCAGAAGAAAAGCTGATGCTATGGAGGCCAGTGAGTATATCGCTACAAATAGTAATATTAGTGAATCTAACTACGCTAGACAATCAACCCCTAATTATAATTACAGGAATCCTAACGCTTCAAAGTTTACCTCTACAGCTTCGGCGATGGTAACAAGATCTGACTACGACAATAATAATTAAATATCAGCGGTTTTCTGTTCATATTGCAACGGTAATCATTCATCATTACGGTGTCCAACCTACACGGACCTTGATTCAAGAAAACAACAACTGCGAAATGATGACCGATGCTTCATTTGCCTCAAACCCAGGCATACAGCGAGGGATTGCTACTCAGGTAAACAATGTTACCAATGCTGCGGAAAACATCATGTAAGTTTATGTCGTAAAATGGAACAAAAATTCCCACTCAATAACCCAAACCATGCACGCGGTTCAAACCTACATCAAGCCCCTCCATTTACTCCAGGTCCACATCATGTCAATGCTCCCCATCCTAGTTATTATAGTGTGTCTAATCGGAGCCAAAGTGGTACATACAATCAAAATATAAACAAAACACGTGAATCTAGTCACATCACTTTAAACGAGAATGCAATTGAATTTGTCCCAAAGCCGATGGCTAATTCCAAAACCATGAACTTCATGGTAGAAGGACGACCCCCTACATTATTGCAGTTTGCAACCGGCACTATTTCAAATGATATTACTTGTAAGAAAACCAATGTGAGAATTCTTTTTGATATTGGAGCCACATCATGTTTTATTACAAATCAAAAGCGAGAATTACTCGAGTTGCCAACATTATGGCGTGATTCATTAACACTTGATGTATTTATGGACAAAAGGATAGAAGAAAGGGATGTGGTTAAATTTGTTTTAGAATGTAAATCGAGAATTAATATTGATATTACAGCATACTCTGTGCCATATATAAGTGAGACGAAACAAGAACGCGCCTGCGTTACTGTAAATAAATATAATTTTCCTCATTTCGAAGGTCTTCCTCTAGCAGATACGGAAACGCATTATACGGATACGAAGATTGACATTCTCATTGGCGCAAATTACCATTGGAAAATTGTTACCGGAGAGAAAATATAGGGCGAATCTGGTGAAGGTCCAGTGGCAATCAAAAGCCACCTAGGTTGGTTATTGTCAGGTCCATTATGTAACGAAACATATTCTAATGTAATTAACATCATGATGTGCTCTATTTCCGGAGAACCCATAGATATGCGGTCTAAATCAACAGAAATTCTAGCTATTCAAGGATCACTAAATGTAGATGAAACCCAGAAAAAATATCAAGACTCAACAGATGATGGAAACCTGATGCAGTTACTCAAACAGTTCTGGGAAGTGGAATCTTTAGGAATCGCAAGTGCATCTGAATCAGAGGCGTGGATATACGACAAATTCAAACAAATGGTGAAATTTCAAGATGAAAGGTATGTTGTATGTTTACCATGGAAAGAAATTATAAAACCAAATTTAACTGATGACAAGAATATTGCGTTGAAGCAGCTTATTTCACTAATGCATCGTTTACGAAAGGAATATTTACTTCTAAATAAATACAATTCAATAATTAATGAACAATTTGAACGCGGCATTATTGAAAGGGTTCCTGATCTAGAGACAACAGAAAATGCAATTCATTACATTCCTCATCATTGTGTGGTCAAATTAGACAAGTCTACAACCAAAGTACGTATTGTATTTAATGGAAGCTGCTCTTCTAAGAAAGGAGTAAGTTTAAATAACTGTTTATATACTGGGCCCTTTCTAGGTGCCAGTTTATTTCATTCGTCTACGGTCATATAAAGTGGCGTTACTGGGAGATATCGAAAAGGCCTTTCACATGGTATGTTTAGAAAACCAGTGAGATTCCTATGGTGGGAGAATCCTTTCGACGAAAATAGCAAGATTGTTACTTACAGGTCGTCACCTTCAAGGCAGAACCCCCTAAGTTGATTTTTTTCGATTTTCATGTTTTTGACTTTTTGGGTAATTCGATATCGGCTTTTTCGTCTGGCAGAACCCCGAAGCTTTTCTACCAGCCATTTTTGAGTTATAAGCCAAAGACAGTTCCCCGTAACTTATGCCCACTTCGAGGCAGAACCCCCCAAGTCAATAATTGGCTTGCAAAACACCGTAAATTCAAGTATATGAAATTCAGTCCACCTGGCAAAACCCCTTAAATCAGAAATAACAACCTGTAAAACCCCTTAAATCAGAAACAATAGCCTGGCAAAACCCCGTAATTTATCATTTATATACTGGTTTGTATTGCGGCCAGGACACAAATATTAATTAGGGACACAAACATTATTGAGGGACGCAAACATTAATGAGGGACACAAAACATTAATAGGGGTCCAAGGTTGCCAATGGATATTAATATGAGCGATGGTGATGCTTGCCATCAGATGATTAGATATTAAGTGATTAACTGGAAAAAATACTACCATGGGAACGTGAGCTTCGATCAAAGTACCGCCGTTTCGTATACATTCCATCTTCCTAATTAGATGGAAATTAATTGAAAGCGACGTTCGGTTACGTTGTTCAGCTGACCCCCCCCCCCCCCCCCCCCGGCTGGTATACCCCCATATTTTCAATTTACCTCCTACAACTACCATTCATGTTACCCCCCCCCCCCCCCATTCCTGTCTCCCCCTCATGTTCATCATTTTTTTACTCCTACTCCTTCCCTTTTTAGTAACAACATCGTTTATTGTTTTGGTTAGAAAAACCATCGCTGTAACCTGATCCTTTCCTTCAATTGGCAATAACATAGTTTATTGGTTTGGTCAGATTAATATGTTATTATTTATTGTTGTTATTTTATTGCTTGACAGTAATGAGAATTGTAATACTGTAATATATTGTATGTGTGTATGTATGTATGAGTGGTAACATGAATCATACTAAGTGCGAAGGGCGATAGTGCCCATGATTAATGTTTGTGCCCTTGATTGATATCTGTCCCTCGTTTATTGTTTGTGTCCCTCATTAATGTTTGTGTATCTCATTAATGTTTGTGTCCCTCATTAATGTTTGTGTCCCTCATTAATGTTTGTGTATCTCATTAATGTTTGTGTCCCTCATTAATGTTGTGTCCCTCATTAATGTTTGTGTCCCTCATTAATGTTTGTGTATCTCATTAATGTTTGTGTCCCTCATTAATGTTGTGTCCCTCATTAATGTTTGTGTCCCTCGTTAATATTTGTGTTCCTCATTAATGTTTGTGTCCCTCATTAATGTTTGTGTCCCTCATTAATGTTTGTGTCCCTCATTAATGTTTGTGTCCCTCATTAATGTTTGTGCCTTTGATTGATATCTGTCCCTCGTTTATTGTTTGTGTCCCTCATTAATGTTTGTGTCGCTCATTAATGTTTGTGTCCCTCATTAATATTTGTGTACCTCATTAATGTTAGTGTCCCTCAATTAATGTTTGTGTCCCTCATTAATGTTTGTGTCGCTCATTAATGTTTGTGTCCCTCATTAATATTTGTGTCCCTCATTAATGTTGTGTCCCTCATTAATGTTTGTGTCCCTCATTAATGTTTGTGTCCCTCATTAATGTTTGTGTCCCTCATTAATGTTTGTCACCCTCAGTAATATTTGTGTTCCTCATTAATGTTTGTGTCCCTCATTAATGTTTGTGTCCCTCATTAATGTTTGTGTTCCACATTAATGTTTGTGTCCTATATCAATGTTTATGTCCCACATTATTGTTTGTGTCCTACATCAATGTTTATGTCCCACATTAATGTTTGTCACCCTGATTAATGTTTGTCCCACACTAATGTTTGTGGCGCTGATAAATATCTGTCCCTCATTTAATGTTTGTCTCCAAGTTGCTATGGGGTTCAGGACGTTTTGGATAACTTGGTCAGTAACAAGCAACTTAATTTGAGTAACATTAACTTTTAGTCTCCGTTATATGAGGCATCTTTTACAGCAACAAACTTCGCGTTTACATAGAGCAACTTGATCGGCAACCTGACATGCTCACTAAGTTGCTGATAGAGTTGCTCAAAATGTTGCCACGTACTGTAGAAAAAACAGGTCTTTAATTATTCGTCATGACGTACTGTAAGTGAACTTTACTTTAACGTAGCTGTAACCCTGTAGCTAGACTTTGTTCTTACTGTAGAGTACCACCCATGGCTATATTTTGTACTTAGAGTTCCGCTTTCTTGAATCTAAATTTTGTTCTTATAGTTCTGCATTTGGCTACATTTTGTTCAATTTGTATTGATACATGATTCTAACTACAGTCCCGTACTTATTTTAGAAGCAATTAATACCAAAATATCAAAAACTTATGGAGCCCTTTGATTTTGAATTCAAAAATTTCCAACATGTGCGCAAGTGTGTTAGCTATATTGTATGTGATTATTTGTTATTATTGCGTTTACAGGTAATACTAACACCTGATCATGTGCTAGTTAACATGTTAGATAGCACGTTTTAGCTAATAACAAATGCGCACATGTATTACGTGCGCACTACGCACTAAATTATTAAGGACGTACGATACGCCTTGGCTATTATTTGATATATTTTGCGTGTTTTTTGTAAAAATTCGTACTTATGGTGTTTTGCCAAATTGAGGATACCTTGTTTTCTAGGCAATACCCCGCAACTATCGTATAGTTACGGGATAATACCAGAAAACGGTGTTCCCCTTTGTTTTGGCAAAACACCATAAGTCAGAATTTTTACAAAAAAACCGCAATATATTTCAAAGGTAATTCTAAATCATATTGAAAGTTTAATTATATGAATTCTATATATATTTAGTTATCAAAAAACACAATAACAAGTAAACTGAGGCATCTCTCTAAAAAATAAACAGTTTTTATCGATTATCTCAGAACTACAAAAATCGACTTAGGGGGTTCTGCCTTGAAGGTGACGAGGTATACTCGGGTATGTTTTGGTTTAGTGTGCAGTCTATTTCTGCTTCAAGGTACTTTAAAGTTTCATGCTAGCAATTATATGTCACAGGAGCCAGAACTAATTGATCTCATTACGGATAGTCTCTACGTCGACGACTTAAACAGTGGCTCACATGATGTTGTTTCTACCTTTGATATATACAAACGAGTTAAGACGATATTTCGGGAAGGAGGATTTATTATGAGGAAATGGAAAAGCAACTCAAGTGAACTAAACAAAATGATTGAGGATGAGGAAAACAAGGAAAATAAGGATCTAGACAAGAAAGAACAAAAGGTGGTAAGTGATTCTATGGTGGAAGAAGATTTCTCTACTTACGCGGACATAATTCTTAGTCCCACAGCTGATAATAATTCAAATTCTAAAGTTCTCGGTATTGGCTGGAATTCACAGAAAGATACATTATTTATTGATTTATCAAAGGTTATCGGCAAGGATAATTCAAAGATCAATCGGAAGACAATCCAAAAATTAACAGCAAGCATTTACGATCCTTTAGGTTTTATTTAGGTTATTATACCAAAAATATTATTTCAGAAACTAACTGCAGGTGCTTTCAGCTGGGACCAACAAATACAAGGTGAACATCTGGACACATGGAACAGCTGGGTATCTGACCTAGAGAATTTAACTAATTTTGAAATACCTAGATTTTATTTGACCTCAGGTGATTTCAATTGGACCGATTCTAGATTGGAATTACACGGATTCTCAGATGCATCGAAATATGCATATGCAGCTGTTGTATACATCAAAGTTGTAAATAGACATGGAAAGGTAACTGTTGTTTAACTTGTTTCTTCGAAAACTCGCGTGGCTCCGAAAAATGTGAAAGAAATTCCACGTCTGGAGCTTTTAGGTACGTTAATTCTTGCAAGACTTATTTCGAATGTAGCAGATGCTTTATATAAGTATAACGTAACTAGTATTTTGTGTTGGACAGATTCTACAGCAGTTCTATATTGGATTACATCTGTAAAACGTCAATATAAACAATATGTTGAATTTACAGTACAGGAAATTCGCGGACTAACACCACCAGAGACATGGCTTTACGTTCCTACATCGTTGAATCCCGCCGATGCGCCATCTCGAGGCGTTAATGCGAACTATGTTATGAGTAAAGAATGGATATACGGCCCTAAATGGTTGAACGCAGGAAATGCAAATGGCCGCAACAACCAAACATCATCCAATCCAATGAAGATAAAACAATAGAAGCTAAGATTATCAGATCTGAAATGGTTTGTCACACAAAGGTTAACAACATCGTATTTGAGAATGTTTCTCGGATCATCAAATGTGAGTCATTCAGTAAGTTAAATCGATTATTACGTGTGACGTCATATGTCAATAGATTTATTTACAACTTGAAATGCAAGATGTCAAAATCGAACAAATATTTATCAGGTCAGTTGACAGTCCCAGAAATTGAAAAGGCTCGTGATATGTGGATAATTGCAGTTCAGGGAGAAACATTCAATGCCGAGAAAATAAAGCAATTAAAATATCAACTGAATATAATACAGTTTCAGGGTATCTGGGTTTGTAAAGGAAGATTAGACAACGCAATGATATCGGAAACAGCCAAAAGACCAGATGTTCTACCAAAGGTCCACCATTTAACCAGTCTCATTATCCAAAAATGTCATGAAATTGTGTTACACCAGGGTCTTGCTTCGACCTTAGCCCAAATTCGAGAGAAATATTGGATCCTTCAGAGCAGAGAAGCCATAAAAAAATGTCTAGCGAAATGTGGGGTTTGCATACGTCACCAAGGTAAACCATATTGTCCCCCAGAATCCCCACCGTTACCAACATTTCGGGTACAGGAATCGTTGCCATTCAATACAGTTGGATGTGATTTTGCAGGACCATTTCTTATTAAACCAATATACGGAGGCATTATAGCAGACGGAAATCTTTCAAAGTCATATTTGTGCATTTTTACTTGTACCGTCACAAGGGCGGTGCATTTAGAGGTAGTCACTGATTTAACAACTTCTTCATTTATTGAATGTTTTTCCAGATTCATTGGTCGGAGAGGAAAGCCAACATTGATAGTAAGCGACAATGCTAAAACTTTCAAAGCAGCTTCAAAAAATTGATTTAATCAACGATTTCTTAAATCTAAACAGGTACAAGACTTCTTTGTAAACCAAGGCATAGTGTGGCAGTTCAATCTGAAAAAATCACCTTGGTGGGGAGGATTCTTCGAAAGAATGATACAAACGGTGAAACGATGTTTGGTGAAGGTTATTGGACAAGCGATATTGACACTCATGGAACTCATAACGGTATTTATGGGAATCGAAGCGGCTATTAACTCAAGACCATTAACTTATTGCTCTAATTTTCCAGGTGACATGGACATTGAACCTTTAACTCCATCTCATTTCTTAGTAGGGAAACGCCTTACAGCTATGCCAAATCTCGGTGTGAGGCTTGTTACTGATTATACCTCTTCAACGGACGTTCGACAGCGATGGCGACTACAGGAAATCCTACTCAACCATTGTTGGAGACGGCGGCGGACGGAATATCTACTAAATCTAAGACAGCAACATTACGGGACAGCGAGGACTCAGCAAAGAGTCATTCAAGTTGGGGAATCGGTGATCGTTCGAGACGCTGGTCTACACCGCTCTATGTGGAAGTTGGGTCTCGTAGAGTCGTTGTTCCAAGGGAGAGATGGACATGTACGTGGAGCAGTCGTTAAGGTCTGGGATCGCAAATCTGGCAAATCACAAACTCTAAAGCGACCTGTTCAAGAATTGTTTCCCTTGGACATTGGTGATTGAAATACATAGCAATTATATAAATAAAACGGTGGCGGTTAATTTATTATCTGTTTGGTTACAATATTTATTTAAATTATTTATAGTCGTTTTACGTGTAGATATTTACGTCGTTCAACGGGGGAGTGTGGTAATTATATTATACAGTTAACATTGAAATCGCCAATATTGAGTCTAGGACAAAGTTTTTCTATAATTGTACAGTAGATTGATATTTAGTTCGATTATTCAGTACCTACATTGGGTTAATTAGCACTAGCATACGCGCCTGTTAATTATTCAAGATATACAGTACTGTACTTACAGTAAATAGTATGTGCAGAATAAAGGGTCAAATATTAACAGTACATTAGATAGTTAGTACAGTATGTGCAGTATAAGGGGTCAACCAGAACTAATTACTAAATGGCATTTTAATTATAAGGATTTTGGATCTCCTGCTCATTCGTTCAATTAAATTCATATACTATTTGTTACGGTAAATTCATACTTTATAATTTCGGGTAAAATCTTTAAACTCTTGTATTAAATATTCTGTACGATAAAGTCATTAAATATTTTCATCTCTCTAAAATAACCAATTAAGTTATTTTACCCCCACTATATAACTTATTCTGCATCCGAATTACATTGTTCTATTTTTCAGTTACCATGACTTGGGACCAACCCCTACCCCCACTATATAACTTATTCTGCATCCGAATTACATTGTTCTATTTTTCAGTTACCATGACAACCGCTGAATACAGATGTTTTTATTCAAAACTTATTCATTTAGGCATAGACTTAACGATAAAATTTTACAAAACTGGGTATGTGTTATCTGGACCACTAGTTGGAACTTTTAGTGAAACTTAAATTATTCCAGAAATTTAGTTACCACGGTAACTGTAGTTTATTAAACTCTATATCATTCAAATCTATATTGATAACTCTATTTGTAGCAAAACTGTAATATATATAAACTTGGGGTTTTGCAACTCATCTATAAGATCCATATCCAAGCCGTTTGAGGTTAATTAGAAAATACAGTTACCATAGCAACAAGTCTAAACAGATGTTAAAATTTATAAAATATTAATTTGAAGCACAAGTTAATAGTATTATGACTTGGGACTAACCCCTACCCCCACTATATGACTTATTCTGCATCCGAATTACATCGTTCTATTTTTTAGTTTCCATGACAACCACTGCAAACAGATGCATTTTTATAGAAAATCGGTAATTTGGACATAAACTACAATATTTTCTGAAACTCAGTATATGTGTTATCTGAACCACAATCTGTACTGAATTTTTTTTCAAAGGTTCCAGAGAGTTCCAGAGAACTCTAGTTTCCATGGGAATAGAAGTTAATTATTGACAATTGCTACTAAACGAGGCTAAGCAACGAACCAAAGTGTGGCCGTTTGTTTAATTTTCCTTAGCTTCGTGGTTGCATTTCCTTTAGGAAATGCCTTTCTCGTAATATGAGTTTTTAACTTAACTCTGTAAAGCAATGAAGTGATGAGTCAAAGAGTGTTTAATTTTCCTTAGCTTCGTGGTTGCATTTCCTTTAGGAAATGCCTTTCTCGTAATACTGTCATCCACGAAGCTAAGGAAAATCAACTACTTTCGCTAAGAAAGATTTTCCTTAGCTGAGATGGTGTATTCATAGTGGGCTATTTTACTTGTATGGGGCAGATTTAGTGTTTTTTGACCGAGGAAAAAACTAGCCTTTAAAAGTACCCTGAAATTTTGCATGTATATCTGGTTTCCATGGCAACGGACTTAGAAAAAAGTCTATGTATTTCAAGTCAATATTTATAACTCTATTTGTAGGAAAACTATAATACATATAAACTTGGGGTTTCTCAACACCACTATAAGGTCCATAGCAGAGCCGATTGAGGTTAAATAGAAAATTAAGTTACCTTGGCAACCGGGATAAACAGATGTTAAAATTTATAAAATGTTAATTTGAAGCCTAAAGTTAAGGTGTTATAACTTGGGACCAATCCCTACCCCCACTATATAACTTATACTGCGTCCAAATTTAATTGTTTTATTTTGCAGTCACCACGACAACCGCTGAAAACAGATGTTTTTATACAAAAATTATTCATTTGGACATAGACTTCGCGATAAAATGTTACGAAACTGGGTATGTGTTATCTGGACAACTAGTTGGAACTTTTAGTGGAACTCAAAAACATTCCAGAAATATCTAGTTACCGTGGTAACTGGAGTTTATTACAGATTATATCATTCAAGTCTATATTCATAACTCTATTTGTAGAAAAACCGTAATAGATATAAACTTGGAGTTTTTCAACTCAACTATAAGGGCCATAGCCGAGCAGATTGCGGTAAATTAAAAATCCTGATACCATGGCAACCAGGCTAAACAGATGTAAGAGTTTATAAAATGTCAATTTCAAGCACAAGTTAATAGTATTATGACTTGGGACCAATACCTACCCCCACTATATGACTTATTCTGCATACGAATTGCGTTGTTCTGTTTTTCAGTTTCCATGGCAACCGCTGAAAACAGATGTTTCGACACAAAAATTGTTCATTTTGTACATAGACTAAACGAAAACATTATCTGAAACTGGGTATGTGTTATCTGGACTCCTATTTGGAACTTTTTGAAAAACTCAAAACTTCTAGAAATATCTAGTTACCATGGTAACGGGAGTTTATTAAAATCTAATACATTAAAGTCTATATTATTAACTCTATTTGTACAACAACCATAATAAATCGAAACTTGAAGTTTTTCAACTCAATGATAAGGACAATAGTTGCGCTTATTGAGGTCAATTAGAAAATTTAGTTACCAGGGCAACCAGGCTAAACAGATGTTCAAATTTATAAAATGATTATTTAAACCATAACATTAAGATATTACGGCTACCCTCGCTATATCACTTATTCTACATCCAATTAACGTTGTTATATTTATCAGTTTCCAAGACAACCACTGCAAACTGATGTTTTAACAAAAATACATCTTTAATTTTGGACATCAACTACTCAATGAAACTTCCTTGAAGTCAATTTGTGTCACCTGGAACCACAAACTTGATCTTAATGTAAAACCAAGCAGTTCTAGAAAACTCCAGTTGCCATGGTAATGCGAGTTTAATTAAGACATATGACTTTTAACTAGGTAAACCAATGAACTGATGAGTCAAAGTGTGTTTAATTTTCCTTAGCTTCGTGGTTGCATTTCCTTAAGGAAATGCCTTTTTAGTATATATACTAAAATCGCCGTAAAGTACATATGGCCACTAATGCCACATGGAACTCTACTAAGCTGTAAATATATGTATAAGAAAACCATTACATGTCCCACAGTTGATATTCAGACAATGCATTGAGTTATTCGGCTTTAATTAAACTCCAGTTACATTGATACACGTTCGTGGGGCCTTCGCGCAGCACGAGGCCCAGTTATGAGATACAAATTAAAATTGTGCGACTGTATCACAAAATCAGGTTATGAGAGATTAACCCACACCACCAATTAATCAAAGAAAGGGGGACAGTACGTGTTCACCCCTTTTAATCTGCACCCCCCCCCCCCCCCTCCCCCCAATACATAACCGCGACATCTACCACCCACGGAAGGGTAGCACGAACTTATTTCCAAACGCACGTTCAATATGCCAAGCCAGGTGGTTTATAGGAATATAATCAATGCAGTACTCGTCTTCATTATAAGCCTCTAAACCTTCGACCTGTTTTCTATTAAAATATATTTATTAAAGGCAGGCTGACGCTCTTTATAATAATAATACCTAGGGATGCCAGCTTCCAGACTTTCAATCTGTACTGCCGCGCAAACCCCGCAGAGGAAGTTTTGGTTTGAGAGATCAAGCCCATCGGCAATTGGTGTTTCAATTTCGGTCCAGGAACTCTGACAAAGGGAGCATTCAATCTTAGCTGTGGTCCATTCCCGTGGTTTCGGCTTCCTTTTCTTCGTCCCAATGACAGAATCTTCTGAAGACGTTCGATTCGCTTTCAGTTTATTGTTGGCGTTTGTGTTTTGAAGTTGTATTCGAGTGGACAGTCGCGCCGGTTTCGAGGTAACCATACCGACATGTAATAAGCGTTGGTTTTGTTGAGTGCCGGTATTCATCTTCTCTCACCTCTTCAATGTCAGATGTTGCAAATACTGATAACACGAATAACGGTATATATTTCAATACTTGTCAATAGTAATATATATAATTTAGATAACTATTTTATATCTGTACTGTTGAGCAAACTCTACATAAATTTCAACCTGTGTATCGCTGGTAGTGCTGTTGCTGTGCAAGTGCTGAAGTGCTAGTTGCCACCGGTCAGCCGGTACCGGTAGTAGGGAGGTACCATGGCCTACTACACACAGGCCATAACAAGGACTTTGCTGTGAAATTAGCATAGGCTGACAGCTGAATTATCAAATATTATATTTTCCACGAATGCAGGGTCCATATTTAAAAGAAGATGACTAGATTTTCGTAAGTAATTTAATTGAAACAGTATTTAATAATTAATTATCGCTAGAGTTCCTGCAGCTTTTATTTGTTTGTGGCTGCCTCTGGCTATGTTTGTGGCAGGAATGTTTGAAAAGCTAATAAGTCGGTCAATCATGAATGAAATGGAACCAAACTTGGTACACATGTAGTCTATAAAAGATTAGAAATTCTACACACAAACAGACTTCTACAGTTCCCTGGTCTGCCTCTAGGGGGCGAATTAACTAAGAACGAAAGATCAGATTCATCTGAAATTTAGTAGTAGTTACCTAAGAGCATTGCTTAATTAGAAATTCTACAGAGACTTTTACAGTTCCTGCCTGCCGCTAGTGGGGAATTGTTAGAGCTCCAGTTCAACGTGCTTAGCACGGTTTAATAAACAATCAATTAATTATTTTATTCAATACAGTAATTATAACAGTAAAATGCAATGTATTCTATTTTTTAGTGAAATCAAGAGATAGGAGGGGGGTGGGACTGGACGCAAATCCCATCTTGGCAAATTAATATCCCGCCTCAATATTAATTTCTAAATTTTGGGAAAGGAGCAGGTTACAGTGGCACGTTATTTTAACCAAAACAATAAAGTAAACACAATAGAACAGGTTACAGTTTTATGTTTGAGAGTAATCAGCTGTTGTTATTTGCGTCCAATTTCCCCTGGAAAGGGATGAATTTTTATTGCGTCCAGTTCCCCCCCCCCCCCCCCCCCCCTATCTTGAAATCAAATACCAAAAATATATTTATTATATGAACAATCTATTTGGAAATTGTAAGTTCGGCCTATCTCTTTACCATAAGCTCAGTATCTTTATCTGGTGTGTTTTTATTATTTTACCAATTATTTAATATGTTTGATAGAATTGAACAACACCGCCCAACACAACCAACTCTCTATCCGCCTCGAGCATCGAGAATACGAGAAACTCGATCGAAATACCTGCTTATCCCAGTAGTATCCGTCCGTAGTCACCGGACCGCTGCGGTTTACTCCCGTAGAACAGTAGAATTCCCGCAGCTTCCGACCCAATTCGACAACAAATTCGCTTCACACTTTCGCGTCACAGAGAACGTAATCCAGTGCGATAACGTCTGCCCAATGTTCAACCATTTCCCCCAGGCGATCCCAGGATCCGGGCCGCCGCTAAACCCAGATCACAATCCTCATCAATTCGTCCAGTCGTCGACGTAAGTCAGTAAGTGGGACTCTTCCCACCGCACTCCAAGGTGGGCAGGTGGGTGACCGGAGTGAGGCATGAGGAACTTGGCAGTGGCCCGCATTACGATCTGACCAACCGCCGTATTCCCAGTGTCTGAGTGTAGTAAATACCCAAATAGAATCGTACTGACAAACAAGCAATTCCGTAGTATTCCCCCGTTAATCACCTCTTTAAGCAACTCGGCTGCTCGGGTCCAGATACATCGGACTGTCGGGAGCGTTTCAGACAGTAATGGAGCAGCATTTGCGAATATTTCCAATGGTTTTATAATAAATAAGGGGATTCAAAAGTTCAACACTAAAACAAATGGATTATTCCTAACCCCACCCCAATACAGCAATATACCTAACAGTATATAGCTTAGGTACCACAGTCTGACAGTACCTTAATCAGCACAGTCAGCCTACGCTAATTTCACAGCAAAGTCCTTGTCATGGCCTGTGTGTAGTAGGCCATGGGTGGTACCTATGGTGCGCACTACAACGACAGTACAGCAATACGGTGTACCGTGCCAATGACTGAATGATTAGCGGTAACTATCTAAACTATTATATTATTATTACCGGTGCCGGTACTGGGCTAATTAGGCCTAAACTATAATCACCGCAAGGGTTCCGGGGCCATGTTTAATTAGATTACATGATATGGCATGTCTGCGTGTATGGTACTGGCTGACCAGTATTGCAGTATTGACTGATTGCAGGATTCTCGATTCAGGGATTGAGTACATCCTGACAGTACCGGTACACATGATGCATGCAGAATTGCAAAATTTGTCAGAAACCCAGCTGATTTATCCTACAGTAATAATAATTTAATGCATTTTAAATTTGGATAAATAAATTTATTATAACTGCAATAACAGTTACACTGATGCTGCACGAAGGCCCCACGCAAATTCTACTTGGAAAATTTTCAAACTTTTGCCAAACAACATGTGTACCAAGTTTGGATAGATTTCATCAAGGATTGGCCGAGTTATTAACGTTTAAAATAAAATACTGAAAAAAAACGCGACAGAACGACAGAACGACAGAACGACAGGTTGATTAATGGTACCACTACGCTAAGGCTCACTCACTTCGTGGCTCGCCCCACAAGTACATAGAGTGGTGGATATGATGGTGGTACTGTTAGAGAGGTACATTATACTTACTTTATGAACTGAATTGGTTATATTCGACTACATGTAGGCTCCATGTTACTACTACTACTAGGTCGAGCGAACTCGGACAGTGGAAATGAGATCCTTCCAGGCTTCCGATTCTCCATAGTTGTCGCAATTGCGTTTCTCCCAAGTTCAGTATCCCTTTCAAGTTGATCTATATATGTTATGGCCGGTCGTCCACGACTACGCTTTCCATGAGTTGGTTGCCAGAAAAGTAGATCTGGTATGACCTCGTCTTTACTTCGCCAGCAGTGCCCACTGAATCTTAATCTGCGTTCACGGAGGGTGGTTGATACAGGTGGTATTGTACCATAAAGCTCGGCATTTGTCATGTGTTGTCTCCAGCTGATGTTTAGGGCTGCCCTTAGTAGTCTTGTGTAGCAACCATCAATTACTGTTGTTCAAGTGATTTAGTCAGTGTCCAGGTCTCACCCCCGTATAAAAATACACTTTCCACTGTGGCTCGAAAGAACTTAGTCTTCAGGTGCCTGGAGAGATCTGATTTCCAGATGGTATCCATTTTTGATAGAGCTACCCAAGCCTTTGCTTTCCTAACTTCTATGTCCTTTTTGCTACTCTCTATCCATGATCCAAGGTACTGGAAGTCGTCAACCTTCCTTAGTTGATTATTGTCAATGGTTGTCAAGTTTCCATCAACATTAAAGGTCATGAATTCGGTCTTGGTAGCATTTACATGCAATCCAACCTCCTTAGCAGCCCTCTCCACTTTATTTAGTAGAAGCTGTGCATCTGCTAGGGTATTAGAGAGCAGGGCGATGTCATCCGCAAAGTCGGTGTCTGTGACTGTAGTTGCCGGATATCTACTACTTCTGCGTTCTTGAAGTGTGAATCCCAGGTCTTCACCCTTTGTGGCTGTCCTCATTGCGTAATCCAGCACAATTACAAATAGTAATGGTGCTAATGTGTCACCTTGCAGTACCCCAGCCAGGATTGAGAAAAACTCAGTTTCACCATCTGGTGAGAGTACCTGCGCTACTGTGTCACAATATAACAATCCAATGCCAGCACCAATTACTTTTGGTTTTCCATAAGCTCTTAGGATTTCAAGCATTTTGCCTCTATGGATGGAGTCGAATGCCTTCTTGAAGTCCACAAAAGTCATGACTGCAGGGAGATTCTTTGACTTAATTCCTTCAATCAGTCTCCGTAGTGCAAGAATCTGAGCTATTGTTGATCTACTTGGTCGAAATCCGTTTTGGCTCTTATGCAGTAGTTTCTCTATGTGAGGCCTAATCCTATATAGAATCATTTAACCCTGGAATTTATAGAATCGATGTTATTTAGGGTCTTAAGTGCAAATGGGCTTAGCAGAATTCCTACTCCACCAATTGATGCATTGGCTGAGTTTCTTACTGCTGAGCTTGTTACTAACGTCCATCCATTGCCAATGTCATTGTACTTCATGGCAGTGTCTTCATGACAAATCCGATGTTCTTGGATGCAGATGATGTCGATGTTATATTCCATTGCCAGAGCGACCATGTCACCCTGTTTGATATGTGTTTTCAGCGTGCTTTCATTGTAGCAATCTTTAGTGTCATTTTACATTTCAACAGGTTGGTTCTTCTTTCTTCTCTGTCTTCTGTTCCAGTAGCCAATTTATCGACCACAGCCTGGTGTACCACTGAGGGACGCGGTCCTTGTTGACCTGGGCGACGACCGAGCCGGTATTTCTCCTGGAGGGTTTTCATACTCATATCTTTCAGTTGCGGGAGTTAACCGCTTGTGGTCGCAACTCCTACAAGCGTCTTCGCAGTAGGTCGCCGTTGGTTGATTACCTTCCGCCGACCTTGTCAGCATGTCTAGCCGTTGGTTGATTACCTTCCGCCTATCCATGGCCTACAGCCCTGCTGCCGACTGTAGGGGTCCATTTGTTACACCCTGAACCAAGAGTGCCTCATGGGATAGGTTACCTAACACTGGTAGAGGAGTATAGACAGGGCGGGGCGTGTATCATCTCTAATGCAGATGCGTATCAAGCCTTTGCCTTCAATGGTGCCCTAGGCGCTATAGCCCTCAATGACTTATTTAGTTGACGGGGCTAAACCAACCCACTCTTGATCAACTAAATAATGAACAACGTAAGTTTACAAGATGAACAACAAGTTTATGAACAACGTAACATATCCATGGGACAAATGCGATATATCCTCCAGGAAGACTGACAACTATAAGGAATAATCGTGCTGTCCCTGATGGTAAATCGAGAGTGTTCAAAGTCTCGAACCGATCAGTCACACCACAAAATTTAATGCTGTAACCAGAATGATACAACTGCTCGTAGACTTCCCTGGAGCGAAGGGCAAAACTCTCTACTTCGATTCTAGGTTTCTCCTGGACACCAGCATTGAAACACCTGCCCACAGGTGGATGATAGAAAATGCTGTGAACAAGAGAAGAAGCTATCACAGAGAATGACCACAGGATCAGGAGAAATCACAGCTTATCAAAGAACATGGTGTAGAGTATACGACAAGTATGAGCTCGAAGCACCGTTGGAAACCTGAATGATTTTTGAATCCGAATCAACCAGAGAGTATATTCCATGTTTCAAGAGGGAAATACCCACCATAGAGACCAGACCTTCGGTGAAGGGCGACCACAATCAGCGATGTACTCTTACAAAGGACTACTGATGATGGAACCAATTGGTTATGCCTATATGGACTGGAAACATAGGTGAGCTGTATCGAGCACGGAACCAAGCTCCGACATCATCCCAGCGAGAGTGATACCAGTTACACAACTCGACAGTGGCATGGACTCCAGGTTCGATTACATTTAACAGCAGGTCAGGGGTGGACCAAGGGTGTCCAGCGCCCAGGGTCAAATCGTACTAAAATCGCCCCCACTCCTCCCCCCCCCCCCCCCCCCCCCACTCCCTTATAAATGTTCAGTATTTAATTGCAATTATTTTGGTTCACAGAATTTTGAATAATTAAAATTTTTTTTAATTTTTTTTTTTTTTTTAATTGTATTGGCCTATAATTTAAGTTGTTAAATAATCATAAAGATGTTAAATAAATATCGAATCCCAAGTTAAATAAATATATATGTTCTGGAATGATTTCATGACATGAGTGATTAAAGAGCATTCATTACATGAGGTTCTCATCTCAGTGATAATACTGTCTCAGGGGCTGTTCATTTTGTACAATGTAAAGGATTTATCGTGCCTTCATCACGATAAGCTCCTAAACGGCTTTTAAAAGTATCGCAAAATGTTTTCAAGTACTACTGTAACACACTTCGTTTACTGTTTTGGTTTCTCGGTCGAGATGACTGACATGAAATAGTTCGCATGAAACACGGTCCTACGACGGCTTATACTTTACGGACGTCCACAACCCTTTAAAGATAGTTCAAAAACACAGTGATTTCTATTCTCCAGATGTTACTAATGTCCTCCTTGGATAAAAAATATTGTATGATACGTAACACCATAGAAAAACCTTTAGGAAGATTGAAAAAGAGAAACTGAGCCTGAGGGCAGAAGTGCGCAAGCACTAGTGGTATAGATGGCAAAAGCTATGTCTCTGCGGGAACTACCCACACTCCTAAGCCCCACTGATACTTTTGGAAAGTAAAGTGTGGGTGTAGAAACCAACCCAACTGCAGAGACTGAGCCAAGATCGCGTGCCAAGGGTTGCCATCTCCAAGGCCCAGTGTTACTGACTACTGAATTAGTGAAATGTGGCCTCTTATAAACCCGGTATTCCTTAGCAAGGATCTGTGGGGCGAGC